>CAJHNH020001154.1:195042-257571 GCA_905116865.2 Candidula unifasciata
TGACTCTGCTCTCATTGTCTACCACACATATCACTGTGACTCTGCTCTCATTGTCTACCACACACTGTGACTCTGCTCTCATTGTCTACCACACATATCACTGTAACTCTGCTCTGTCTACACACATATCACTGTGAACTGCTCATTGTCTACCACACTACCACTGCTCTCATTGTCTACCACATATCACTGTGACTCTGCTCTCATTGTCTACCACACATATCACTGTGACTGCTCTCATTGTCTACCACACATATCACTGTGACTCTGCTCTCATTGTCTACCACACATATCACTGTGACTCTGCTCTCATTGTCTACCACACATATCACTGTGACTGCTCTCATTGTCTACCACACATATCACTGTAACTCTGCTCTCATTGTCTACCACACATATCACTGTGACTGCTCTCATTGCTACCACACTCATGACTGTCTATTGTCCACACATATCACTGTGACTCTGCTCTCATTGTCTACCACACATATCACTGTGACTCTGCTCTCATTGTCTACCACACATATCACTGTGACTCTGCTCTCATTGTCTACCACACATATCACTGTGACTCTGCTCTCATTGTCTACCACACATATCACTGTAACTCTGCTCTAAGTGTCTACCACACATATAACTGTGACTAAACCTCACCACAGTCATTTATCATTTGTGGGTGAGCCCTAAATCTGAACACAGTCATTCATCATATGTTGATGAGCCCTTAACCTAAACACAATGATTCATTATGTGTGGATGAGCCCTAAACCTCAGCACATTCATCATGTGTGGCTGAGCCATAAACAGTCATTCATCATGTAAACTGTGAATACATTAACTTATCATCCATGGGGTGAATCCTAAATATAAACTCATCCACTTAGCATCCATTGAGTGAATCATAAAATAAACACATCCACTAATAGAAATGACCATCCTGAGACATTTGTTTATTTCCAATCTTTGTTTCCTCTAAAGAACATAGATATGATCATCCTGAGACATTTGTTTATTTCCAATCTTTGTTCCCCTCTAAAGAACATAGATTTGATCATCCTGAGACATTTGTTTATTTCCAATCTTTGTTCCCCTCTAAAGAACATAGATATGATCATCCTGAGACATTTGTTTATTTCCACTTTTTGTTTCCTCTAAAGAACATAGATTTGATCATCCTGAGACATTTGTTTTTTTTCCAATCTTTGTTCCCCTCTAAAGAACATAGATATGATCATCCTGAGACATTTGTTTATTTCCAATCTTTGTTTCATCTAAAGAACATAGATATGATCATCCTGAGACATTTGTTTATTTCTAATCTTTGTTTCATCTAAAGAACATAGATATGATCATCCTGAGACATTTGTTTATTTCTAATCTTTGTTTCATCTAAAGAACATAGATATGATCATCCTGAGACATTTGTTTATTTCCAATCTTTGTTTCATCTAAAGAACCTAGATATGATCATCCTGAGACATTTCTTTATTTCCACTTTTTGTTTCCTCTAAAGAACATAGATATGATCATCCTGAGACATTTGTTTATTTCCACTTTTTGTTTCCTCTAAAGAACATAGATTTGATCATCCTGAGACATTTGTTTATTTCCAATCTTTGTTCCCCTCTAAAGAACATAGATATGATCATCCTGAGACATTTGTTTATTTCCACTTTTTGTTTCCTCTAAAGAACATAGATTTGATCATCCTGAGACATTTGTTTATTTCCAATCTTTGTTCCCCTCTAAAGAACATAGATATGATCATCCTGAGACATTTGTTTATTTCCACTTTTTGTTTCCTCTAAAGAACATAGATTTGATCATCCTGAGACATTTGTTTATTTCCAATCTTTGTTCCCCTCTAAAGAACATAGATATGATCATCCTGAGACATTTGTTTATTTCCAATCTTTGTTTCATCTAAAGAACATAGATATGATCATCCTGAGACATTTGTTTATTTCCAATCTTTGTTCCCCTCTAAAGAACATAGATATGATCATCCTGAGACATTTGTTTATTTCCACTCTTTGTTTCCTCTAAAGAACATAGATATGATCATCCTGAGACATTTGTTTATTTCCACTCTTTGTTTCCTCTAAAGAACATAGATATGATCATCCTGAGACATTTGTTTATTTCCAATCTTTGTTCCCCTCTAAAGAACATAGATATGATCATCCTCTGAGACATTTGTTTATTTCCACTCTTTGTTTCCTCTAAAGAACATAGATATGATCATCCTGAGACATTTGTTTATTTCCAATCTTTGTTTCATCTAAAGAACATAGATATGATCATCCTGAGACATTTGTTTATTTCCACTTTTTGTTTCCTCTAAAGAACATAGATTTGATCATCCTGAGACATTTGTTTATTTCCAATCTTTGTTCCCCTCTAAAGAACATAGATATGATCATCCTGAGACATTTGTTTATTTCCAATCTTTGTTTCATCTAAAGAACATAGATATGATCATCCTGAGACATTTGTTTATTTCCAATCTTTGTTTCCTCTAAAGAACATAGATATGATCATCCTGAGACATTTGTTTATTTCCACTCTTTGTCTCCTCTAAAGAACATAGATTTGATCATCCTGAGACATTTGTTTATTTCCACTCTTTGTTTCCTCTAAAGAACATAGATATGATCATCCTGAGACATTTGTTTATTTCCACTCTTTGTTTCCTCTAAAGAACATAGATATGATCATCCTGAGACATTTGTTTATTTCCAATCTTTGTTCCCCTCTAAAGAACATAGATATGATCATCCTGAGACATTTGTTTATTTCTAATCTTTGTTTCATCTAAAGAACATAGATATGATCATCCTGAGACATTTGTTTATTTCCACTCTTTGTTCCCCTCTAAAGAACATAGATATGATCATCCTGAGACATTTGTTTATTTCCACTCTTTGTTCCCCTCTAAAGAACATAGATATGATCATCCTGAGACATTTGTTTATTTCCAATCTTTGTTTCCTCTAAAGAACATAGATATGATCATCCTGAGACGTTTGTTTATTTCCACTTTTTGTTTCCTCTAAAGAACATAGATATGATCATCCTGAGACATTTGTTTATTTCCACTTTTTGTTTCCTCTAAAGAACATAGATATGATCATCCTGAGACATTTGTTTATTTCCAATCTTTGTTCCCCTCTAAAGAACATAGATATGATCATCCTGAGACATTTGTTTATTTCCACTCTTTGTTTCCTCTAAAGAACATAGATATGATCATCCTGAGACATTTGTTTATTTCCAATCTTTGTTTCATCTAAAGAACATAGATATGATCATCCTGAGACATTTGTTTATTTCCACTTTTTGTTTCCTCTAAAGAACATAGATATGATCATCCTGAGACATTCGTTGATTTCCAATCTTTGTTCCCCTCTAAAGAACATAGATTTGATCATCCTGAGACATTTGTTTATTTCCAATCTTTGTTCCCCTCTAAAGAACATAGATATGATCATCCTGAGACATTTGTTTATTTCCAATCTTTGTTTCATCTAAAGAACATAGATATGATCATCCTGAGACATTTGTTTATTTCCACTCTTTGTTTCCTCTAAAGAACATAGATATGATCATCCTGAGACATTCGTTGATTTCCAATCTTTGTTCCCCTCTAAAGAACATAGATTTGATCATCCTGAGACATTTGTTTATTTCCAATCTTTGTTCCCCTCTAAAGAACATAGATATGATCATCCTGAGACATTTGTTTATTTCTAATCTTTGTTTCCTCTAAAGAACATAGATATGATCATCCTGAGACATTTGTTTATTTCCACTTTTTGTTTCCTCTAAAGAACATAGATTTGATCATCCTGAGACATTTGTTTATTTCCAATCTTTGTTCCCCTCTAAAGAACATAGATTTGATCATCCTGAGACATTTGTTTATTTCCAATCTTTGTTCCCCTCTAAAGAACATAGATATGATCATCCTGAGACATTTGTTTATTTCCACTTTTTGTTTCCTCTAAAGAACATAGATTTGATCATCCTGAGACATTTGTTTATTTCCAATCTTTGTTCCCCTCTAAAGAACATAGATATGATCATCCTGAGACATTTGTTTATTTCCACTTTTTGTTTCCTCTAAAGAACATAGATTTGATCATCCTGAGACATTTGTTTATTTCCAATCTTTGTTCCCCTCTAAAGAACATAGATATGATCATCCTGAGACATTTGTTTATTTCCAATCTTTGTTTCATCTAAAGAACATAGATATGATCATCCTGAGACATTTGTTTATTTCCAATCTTTGTTCCCCTCTAAAGAACATAGATATGATCATCCTGAGACATTTGTTTATTTCCACTCTTTGTTTCCTCTAAAGAACATAGATATGATCATCCTGAGACATTTGTTTATTTCCACTCTTTGTTTCCTCTAAAGAACATAGATATGATCATCCTGAGACATTTGTTTATTTCCAATCTTTGTTCCCCTCTAAAGAACATAGATATGATCATCCTGAGACATTTGTTTATTTCCACTCTTTGTTTCCTCTAAAGAACATAGATATGATCATCCTGAGACATTTGTTTATTTCCAATCTTTGTTTCATCTAAAGAACATAGATATGATCATCCTGAGACATTTGTTTATTTCCACTTTTTGTTTCCTCTAAAGAACATAGATTTGATCATCCTGAGACATTTGTTTATTTCCAATCTTTGTTCCCCTCTAAAGAACATAGATATGATCATCCTGAGACATTTGTTTATTTCCACTCTTTGTTTCATCTAAAGAACATAGATATGATCATCCTGAGACATTTGTTTATTTCCAATCTTTGTTTCCTCTAAAGAACATAGATATGATCATCCTGAGACATTTGTTTATTTCCACTCTTTGTCTCCTCTAAAGAACATAGATTTGATCATCCTGAGACATTTGTTTATTTCCACTCTTTGTTTCCTCTAAAGAACATAGATATGATCATCCTGAGACATTTGTTTATTTCCACTCTTTGTTTCCTCTAAAGAACATAGATATGATCATCCTGAGACATTTGTTTATTTCCAATCTTTGTTCCCCTCTAAAGAACATAGATATGATCATCCTGAGACATTTGTTTATTTCTAATCTTTGTTTCATCTAAAGAACATAGATATGATCATCCTGAGACATTTGTTTATTTCCACTCTTTGTTCCCCTCTAAAGAACATAGATATGATCATCCTGAGACATTTGTTTATTTCCACTCTTTGTTCCCCTCTAAAGAACATAGATATGATCATCCTGAGACATTTGTTTATTTCCAATCTTTGTTTCCTCTAAAGAACATAGATATGATCATCCTGAGACGTTTGTTTATTTCCACTTTTTGTTTCCTCTAAAGAACATAGATATGATCATCCTGAGACATTTGTTTATTTCCACTTTTTGTTTCCTCTAAAGAACATAGATATGATCATCCTGAGACATTTGTTTATTTCCAATCTTTGTTCCCCTCTAAAGAACATAGATATGATCATCCTGAGACATTTGTTTATTTCCACTCTTTGTTTCCTCTAAAGAACATAGATATGATCATCCTGAGACATTTGTTTATTTCCAATCTTTGTTTCATCTAAAGAACATAGATATGATCATCCTGAGACATTTGTTTATTTCCACTTTTTGTTTCCTCTAAAGAACATAGATATGATCATCCTGAGACATTCGTTGATTTCCAATCTTTGTTCCCCTCTAAAGAACATAGATTTGATCATCCTGAGACATTTGTTTATTTCCAATCTTTGTTCCCCTCTAAAGAACATAGATATGATCATCCTGAGACATTTGTTTATTTCCAATCTTTGTTTCATCTAAAGAACATAGATATGATCATCCTGAGACATTTGTTTATTTCCACTCTTTGTTTCCTCTAAAGAACATAGATATGATCATCCTGAGACATTCGTTGATTTCCAATCTTTGTTCCCCTCTAAAGAACATAGATTTGATCATCCTGAGACATTTGTTTATTTCCAATCTTTGTTCCCCTCTAAAGAACATAGATATGATCATCCTGAGACATTTGTTTATTTCTAATCTTTGTTTCATCTAAAGAACATAGATATGATCATCCTGAGACATTTGTTTATTTCCACTCTTTGTTTCATCTAAAGAACATAGATATGATCATCCTGAGACATTTGTTTATTTCCACTCTTTGTTTCCTCTAAAGAACATAGATATGATCATCCTGAGACATTTGTTTATTTCCAATCTTTGTTTCCTCTAAAGAACATAGATATGATCATCCTGAGACATTTGTTTATTTCTAATCTTTGTTTCATCTAAAGAACATAGATATGATCATCCTGAGACATTTGTTTATTTCCAATCTTTGTTTCCTCTAAAGAACATAGATATGATCATCCTGAGACATTTGTTTATTTCTAATCTTTGTTTCATCTAAAGAACATAGATATGATCATCCTGAGACATTTGTTTATTTCCACTCTTTGTTTCCTCTAAAGAACATAGATATGGAGAAGGAGAAGCAGGCAGCCTTGAGTGGAGTCTTTCTGGAAGACATCCAAAAAGCTGAGCAGCTTGCCAAGGAAGAAGAAAAAGCTGCCAGGGAGAAAGAAACAGCCGAGAGAAAAGCTGCATATGAAGAACAAAAAAAGCATTTTTATGAAAGAGAAATTCCTCAGTTGGAGCAGTGGCTTCTGAAATATGTACCTCTGCAACCGGGCGAAACGATGAAGTTTAAACTGTTGCAAGTGTCAATGCTTTCCCTGTCTGGTGTCTTAGCTGTTCTTCATGCAGTCCTCACTCTCAAGGAGTAAGTTGACAAGTTCATGTGTGTTCTGTCTTATCAGTGTACTGGCCGTACATTTTATGTTGTTTTAGCAGTTCTTCTGTGTTTTCTTCTTCAGTATTCCGAGCCCTTGAGGGCTTTTATAACCCACCCCCATTCATCTGCCTGATTGGCCTTCTTTTTCCAGTTGGTGACACCAAGTGTTTGTAGGTCTGTCTGGATATTATCTCTTCATCATCTTCTTGGTTTTCCTCGTGGACTATGACCATTGAACTCCCTTGTGTACACAGTTTTTACCTCTCTGTCATGTGACATTCACTCAGTATGCTGTGATAGTTAAGTCCTTTAGCCTTCATTATAAGTTACTCCATCTAAATTTTGAGGGGGGGGGGGGGGGTGTGTGACAGGATATTGTGTAGATAGCATGCATGAGCTCGTCAGTATTGCAGGCACTTACATGGATATATACTGTCAGGACATGCAGGAGTATGAGGGAATGAGTAGATACCATGCATGAGCTCGTCAGCATTGCAGGGATAGAAGCTCTGCGATCCTGGTGAGGTCCAGTGACAAGAAAAAGAGTGGATCTCGCAAAGATGTGGTTTGTGAACCTGGGATCTGCCTGAGTGAACGCACTGGCGAGTGTAGTGACTGTTAAGCTTGCTTAGCCAGGGTTCCAGGTAACATGTGGCCATACAGCGGGAAGTCAACTTTCCTTTTGTTAATCTGTGATTTACTTTCAAGATTGTCATGTGTGCTCTGTGTGCGTCCGGGTCCAGTGTATGCTAGGTTTAGATTATCTGTCAGAGGCCCACCAAACGAGCGACGGACCGTCAAGGTCAATCAGAGGTCTGTGACATATGTGAAATACAAAAATATTAGTTACATGCATAAAAGTGGTTAGAATAAGATGAAACTTGGAGATATTGTTGAAAATAGGTTTACCTGTCATCTAACACCAATCTCCCATCTTTGTGTGCCAGTCCACCCAGCAAGATCAGCCTTGTTTCACAAAGTGAGCACCAGATGTTGCTGTTTGATGGACACACCCCCCCCCCCCCCTCTTACTATCAGTCTAGTTTTAAATCTATAATTTTCTGGATTCTCCTCATCACTCCAGCCCTCACTGGCTGAGTCACTTCAACAAGCCCTCACTGGCTGTGTCACTTCAACAAGCCCTCACTGGCTGTGTCACTTCAACAAGCCCTCACTGGCTGTCACTTCAACAAGCCCTCACTGGCTGTGTCACTTCAACAAGCCCTCACTGGCTGTGTCACTTCAACAAGCCCTCACTGTGTCACTTCAACTAGGAACTTATTCTTCATGAAATTCTGTCTCCTCGGAGTCTGGATCAACCAAATTATCGATCACCTGTTGGACTGTGAAAAGCCTAGACCTACTCCACTTTCCTGTTTGGTTCATCAGCCGCTCTTTTCTCTGTGAATTTTCAGAAAATGTTCACATTAAACAGAGTAAATCTAAACACACGTGGGCAGCAATTCGCAATGACTAACCACGAGGTCTGACCATGATTGGCTAGTTATTTTTAGTTTGTGGCACATTGTTTTCATTTAGTGCGCAAAGTACCGACAATGAGGTACACCGGATTAAGAAATTACAGCAGTAGCAGTACATCGGTCTGGTAGAGTTAATGGTGTCATCAGTAGACTATGTTAGTTGAGTCATCAGTAGACTATGTTAGCTGTGTCATGAGTAGACTATGTTAGTTGTGTCATGAGTAGACTATGTTAGTTGTGTCATGAGTAGACTATGTTAGTTGTGTCATCAGTAGACTATGTTAGTTGTGTCATGAGTAGACTATGTTAGTTGTGTCATCAGTAGACTATGTTAGTTGTGTCATGAGTAGACTATGTTAGTTGTGTCATGAGTAGACTATGTTAGTTGTGTCATGAGTAGACTATGTTAGTTGTGTCATGAGTAGACTATGTTAGTTGTGTCATATGTTAGTAGACTATGTTAGTTGTGTCATCAGTAGACTATGTTAGTTGTGTCATCAGTAGACTATGTTAGTTGTGTCATGAGTAGACTATGTTTATCAGTAGACTAGCTGTGTCATGAGTAGACTATGTTAGTTGTGTCATGAGTAGACTATGTTAGTTGTGTCATGAGTAGACTATGTTAGTTGTGTCATCAGTAGACTATGTTAGTTGTGTCATGAGTAGACTATGTTAGTTGTGTCATCAGTAGACTATGTTAGCTGTGTCATAGACTATGTTAGTAGACTATGTTAGTTGTGTCATGAGTAGACTATGTTAGTTGTGTCATGAGTAGACTATGTTAGTTGTGTCATGTAGACATGTGTCATGAGTAGACTATGTTAGTTGTGTCATGAGTAGACTATGTTAGTTGTGTCATCAGTAGACTATGTTAGTTGTGTCATGAGTAGACTATGTTAGTTGTGTCATGAGAAGACTATGTTAGTTGTGTCATCAGTAGACTATGTTAGTTGTGTCATGAGTAGACTATGTTAGTTGAGTCATCAGTAGACTATGTTAGTTGTGTCATGAGTAGACTATGTTAGTTGTGTCATGAGTAGACTATGTTAGTTGTGTCATCAGTAGACTATGTTAGTTGTTAGTTGTCATCAGTAGACTATGTTATGTTAGTTGTGTCATCAGTAGACTATGTTAGTTGTTAGTCATCAGTAGACTATGTTAGTTGTGTCATCAGTAGACTATGTTAGTTGTGTCATCAGTAGACTATGTTAGTTGACTATGTTAGTCATCAGTAGACTATGTTAGTTGTGTCATGAGTAGACTATGTTAGTTGAGTCATCAGTAGTAGACTATGTTAGTTGTGTCATGAGTAGACTATGTTAGTTGTGTCATGAGTAGACTATGTTATGTTAGTTGTGTCATGAGTAGACTATGTTAGTTGTGTCATCAGTAGACTATGTTAGTTCAGAGTGTCATGTTAGTTAGTCATGAGTAGACTATGTTAGTTGTGTCATGAGTAGACTATGTTAGTTGTGTCATGAGTAGACTATGTTAGTTGTGTCAGTCAGTAGACTATGTTAGTTAGTTGTGTCATCAGTAGACTATGTTAGTTGTGTCATGAGTAGACTATGTTAGTTGTGTCATGAGTAGACTATGTTAGTTGTGTCATCATCATGTTAGTCATCAGTATGTTAGTTGTGTCATCAGTAGACTATGTTATGTCATTAGTTGTGTCATGAGTAGACTATGTTAGTTGTGTCATCAGTAGACTATGTTAGTTGTGTCATCAGAGTAGACTATGTTAGTTGTGTGTCATCAGTAGACTATGTTAGTTGTGTCATCAGTAGACTATGTTAGTTGTGTCATGTTAGTTAGACTATGTTAGTTGTGTCATCAGTAGACTATGTTAGTTGTGTCATGAGTAGACTATGTTAGTAGTTGTGTCATCAGTAGACTATGTTAGTTGTGTCATGAGTAGACTATGTTAGTTGTGTCATGAGTAGACTATGTTGAGTTGTGTCATCAGTAGACTATGTTATTTGTGTCATGAGTAGACTATGTTAGTTGTGTCATCAGTAGACTATGTTAGTTGTGTCTAGTGACTATTAGTTGTGTCATGAGTAGACTATGTTATGTTAGTTGTCATCAGTAGACTATGTTAGTTGTGTCATGAGTAGACTATGTTAGTTGTGTCATGAGTAGTGTTAGTTGTGTCATGAGTAGACTATGTTAGTTGTGTCATGAGTGTGTCATGAGTAGACTATGTTAGTTGTGTCATCAGTAGACTATGTTAGTTGTGTCATCAGTAGACTATGTTAGTTGTGTCATCAGTAGACTATGTTAGTTGTGTCATGAGTAGACTATGTTAGTTGTGTCATGAGTAGACTATGTTAGTTGTGTCATCAGTAGACTATGTTAGTTGTGTCATCAGACTATGTTAGTTTGTGTCATCAGTAGACTATGTTAGTTGTGTCATGAGTAGACTATGTTAGTTGTGTCATCAGAGTAGACTATGTTAGTTGTGTCATGAGTAGACTATGTTAGTTGTGTGTAGTTGTGTCATGAGTAGACTATGAGTAGACTATGTTAGTTGTGTCATGAGTAGACTATGTTAGTTTGTGTCATGAGTAGACTATGTTAGTTGTGTCATGAGTAGACTATGTTATGTTAGTTGTGTCATGAGTAGACTATGTTAGTTGTGTCATGAGTAGACTATGTTAGTTGTGTCATGAGTAGACTATGTTAGTTGTGTCATGAGTAGACTATGTTAGTTGTGTCATGAGTAGACTATGTTAGTTGTGTCATGAGTAGACTATGTTAGTTGTGTCATGAGTAGACTATGTTAGTTGTGTCATGAGTAGACTATGTTAGCTGTGTCATCAGTAGACTATGTTAGTTGTGTCATCAGTAGACTATGTTAGTTGTGTCATGAGTAGACTATGTTAGTTGTGTCATCAGTAGACTATGTTAGTTGTGTCATCAGTAGACTATGTTAGTTGTGTCATCAGTAGACTATGTTAGTTGTGTCATGAGTAGACTATGTTAGTCACTATGTTAGTTGTGTGTCATGTCATAGACTATGTTACTATGTTAGTAGACTATGTGTCATCAGTAGACTATGTTAGTTGTGTCATGAGTAGACTATGTTAGTTGTGTCATGAGTAGACTATGTTAGTTGTGTCATCAGTAGACTATGTTAGTTGTGTCATCAGTAGACTATGTTAGTTGTGTCATGAGTAGACTATGTTAGTTGTGTCATGAGTAGACTATGTTAGTTGTGTCATCAGTAGACTATGTTAGTTGTGTCATCAGTAGACTATGTTAGTTGTGTCATGAGTAGACTATGTTAGTTGAGTCATCAGTAGACTATGTTAGTTGTGTCATCAGTAGACTATGTTAGTTGTGTCATCAGTAGACTATGTTAGTTGTGTCATGAGTAGACTATGTTAGTTGTGTCATCAGTAGACTATGTTAGTTGTGTCATCAGTAGACTATGTTAGTTGTGTCATCAGTAGACTATGTTAGTTGTGTCATGAGTAGACTATGTTAGTTGTCATCAGTCAGTTGTGTCAGTAGACTATGTTAGTTGTGTCATCAGTAGACTATGTTAGTTGTGTCATCAGTAGACTATGTTAGTTGTGTCATCAGTAGACTATGTTAGTTGAGTGTTAGTTGTGTCATGGAGTAGACTATGTTAGTTGTGTCATAGTAGACTATGTTAGTTGTGTCATCAGTAGACTATGTTAGTTGTGTCATCAGTAGACTATGTTAGTTGTGTCATCAGTAGACTAGACTATGTTAGTTAGTTGTGTCATCAGTAGACTATGTTAGTTGTGTAGACTATGTTAGTTGTGTCATGAGTTAGACTATGTTAGTTGTGTCATCAGTAGACTATGTTAGTTGTGTCATCAGTAGACTATGTTAGTTGTGTCATCAGTAGACTATGTTAGTTGTGTCATCAGTAGACTATGTTAGTTGTGTCATCAGTAGACTATGTTAGTTGTGTCATCAGTAGACTATGTTAGTTGTGTCATCAGTAGACTATGTTAGTTGTGTCATCAGTAGACTATGTTAGTTAGTGTCATCAGTAGACTATGTTAGTTGTGTCATCAGTAGACTATGTTAGTTGTCATCAGACTATGTTAGTCAGACTATGTTAGTTGTGTCATCAGTAGACTATGTTAGTTGTGTCATGAGTAGACTATGTTAGCTGTGTCATGAGTAGACTATGTTAGTTGAGTCATGAGTAGACTATGTTAGTTGTGTCATAAGAAGACTATGTTAGTTGTGTCATGAGTAGACTGTGTTAGTTGTGTCATGAGATGACTATGTTAATTGTGTCATCAGTAAAATGTCTTGGTTGCGTCATCAGTAGAGTGTCTTGGTTGTGTCATCAGTAGAGTGTCTTGGTTGTGTTATCAGTAGAGTGTCTTGGTTGTGTCATCAGTAGAATGTCTTGGTTGTGTCATCAGTAGAGTGTTTTGGTTGTGTCATTTGTCACTTACTGTCTACTCTTTATTTTATGCTTTTTTTTTATTCAAAAACTTTCAGCCGAAAATTTCCACGGTGGAGAGCTCGTGCTCTGGTGGTGACAGGAACAGCTCTGTGCATTTGTAAGTTGTTTCATACTTGGTAATCTTTGTTTTATATTATACGTTGTCACTTTTAAATGCATTACCTTGCTCATTATGTTGTAGTTGTTTTTTTTTTCAAACTTCTACCCACTCTGTTTATTTCTTGTTGTTCAGATCTTGCTGATAGATAGTTGTATAGATGCATGCACTTGTTTACAGATGTGTACAAGTATGTGTTTTTTACAACTACTTGTTTGTAAATGTTTGTTGTTAGTAGATACATGTGTACAAGATTTTGTTGTTAATTTATAGATTTGTACAAGTATGTGTTTTTTACAACTACTTGTTTGTAAATGTTTGTTGTTAGTAGATACATGTGTACAAGATTTTGTTGTTAATTAATATATAGATGTGTACAAAAGTGTATGTTTGTCACGGTAGTAAATAATTGACTGCTGCTTGTTGTTCATGGTAAAATGTTTACACATAGAATCTGCCAACTCCAGGTTTACAGTTAGAATCTGCCAATTCCAGGTTTACAGTTAGAATCTGCCAATTCCAGGTTTACAGATAGAATCTGCCAATTCCAGGTTTACAGTTAGAATCTGCCAATTCCAGGTTTGCAGATAGAATCTGCCAATTCCAGGTTTACAGTTAGAATCTGCCAATTCCAGGTTTACAGATAGAATCTGCCAGTTCCAGGTTTACAGACACATGTTTATTCTGTTGGCAGGTTTTCATATCTTGGCAGTTGGCAGGTTGATGGACATGGGACCTTTTGACCGGAGTGTTGATGACAGAGAGCTGGCAGAGAAACTTGCTGAATTCTGTCAGGAAAATTATGGATGGATTGTTGATCTTCTAAATGGAAAATCAACACGGCAATAGCTGGTAACAGTCAGCCTTATGTTTCTTTAATGAATATTTATGTACATTTATTGTTTGGCTTTATTTTTTAAAATAAATCAGTAAAAATCAGTTTCTTGTAAAGTTTTTCTTCAAATGAGTAATGTTATGCCTGTTTAAATGTGCAAAAAAAGAATGTGAGATTTGGCAGGTCACCCTTTTGCAGTCTTCAAATATCACACATTATGGCATCTTATAGAAAAATAACACTGTCATTGTAGGTTAACCTTAACTCTGGGATTGACTGTTATTGTAGGTTAACCTTAACTTTGGGATTGACTGTTATTGTAGGTTAACCTTAACTCTGGGATTGACTGTTATTGTAGGTTAACCTTAACTTTGGGATTGACTGTTATTGTAGGTTAACCTTAACTTTGGGATTGACTGTCATTGTAGGGTAGCCTTAACTTTGGGACTGACTGTTATTGTATGGTAGCCTTAACTCTTCTTTCTTCTTCGCGTTCACCGGCTGTAAACTCCAGCGGAAAGTTCTGGTTGCTCGTCCAGTTCTGGACTGCAGTCCTGTTCCAGAACCTGAGTTTTGCGTGTGCATCCATTTGACAGATCTGTATGCAGACTGTTGGTTCCTTGCCTCTCAGGCAGTTGCACTCCGACTTCGAAGGAAGCTCCCAGTTAGTCGACTCTTACGACACGCTCTTGTTTTTCCCATAGTAGGGCCCCAGAACCCACACGGGGAGCCTTAACTCTGAGACAGGCTGTCATTTTAGAGTAGCCCCCAACTCTGGGACAGACTGTCATTATAGGGAAACCTTAACTCTGGAACAGACTGTCATTGTAGAGTAGCCCCAACTCTGGGACAGACTGTCATTATAGGTTAGCCTTAACTCTGGGACAGGCTATCATTATAGGGTAGCCTTAACTTTGGGACAGACTGTCATTGTTGAGTAGCCCCAACTCTGGGACAGACTGTCATTATACGGTAGCCTTAACTCTGGGACAGACTGTCATTGTAGAGTAGCCCCAACTCTGGAACAGACTGTCATTATAGGGTAGCCTTAACTCTGGGACAGACTGTCATTGTAGAGTAGCCCCAACTCTGGGATGGACTGTCATTATAGGGTAGCCTTAACTTTGGGACAGACTGTCATTATAGGGTAGCCTTAACTTTGGGACAGACTGTCATTATAGGGTAGCCTTAACTTTGGGACAGACTGTCATTATAGGGTAGCCTTAACTTTGGGACGGACTGTCATTGTAGAGTAGCCCCAACTCTGGGACAGACTGTCATTATAGGGTAGCCTTAACTTTGTGACAGACTGTCATTATAGGGTAGCCTTAACTTTGGGACAGGCTGTCATTGTAGAGTAGCCCCAACTCTGGCACAGACTGTCATTGTAAGGTAGGCTTAACTCTAGGACTGACTGTCACTGAAGGGTAGCCTCAACTCTGGGACAGAATGTCATTGTGAGGTAGCCTCAACTCTAGGACAGACTGTCATTGTAAGGTAGCCTCAACTGGGACAGACTGTCATTGTAGAGTAGCCTCAACTCTGGGACAGACTGTCATTGCAAGGTAGGCTTAACTCTGGGACAGACTGTCATTGTAGGGTAGCCTTAACTCTGGGACAGACTGTCATTGTAAGGTAGCCTCAACTCTAGGACAGACTGTCATTGTAAGGTAGCCTCAACTGGGACAGACTGTCATTGTTGAGTAGCCTCAACTCTGGGACAGACTGTCATTATAAGGTAGCCTCAACTCTAGGACAGACTGTCATTGTAAGGTAGCCTCAACTCTGGCACAGACTGTCATTGTAGAGTAGCCTCAACTCTGGGACAGACTGTCATTGTAGGGTAGCCTCAACTGGGACAGACTGTCATTGTAGAGTAGCCTTAACTCTGGGACAGACTGTCATTGTAGGGTAGCCTTAACTGGGACAGACTGTCATTGTAGAAGAGCCCCAACTCTGGGACAGAATGTCATTGAAAGGTAGGCCTAACTCTGAGACAGACTGTCATTGTAGGGTAGCCTCAACTCTGGGACAGACTGTCATTGTAGGGTAGCCTCAACTGGGACAGACTGTCATTGTAGGGTAGCCTCAACTCTAGGACAGACTTTCATTGTAGGGTAGCCTCAACTCTAGGACAGACTGTCATTGTAGGGTAGCCTCAACTCTAGGACAGACTTTCATTGTAGGGTAGCCTCAACTCTAGGACAGACTGTCATTGTAGGGTAGCCTCAACTCTAGGACAGACTTTCATTGTAGGGTAGCCTCAACTCTAGGACAGACTGTCATTATAGGGTAGCCTCAACTCTAGGACAGACTGTCATTGTAGGGTAGCCTCAACTCTAGGACAGACTTTCATTGTAGGGTAGCCTCAACTGGGACAGACTGTCATTGTAGGGTAGCCTCAACTGGGACAGACTGTCATTGTAGAGTAGCCTCAACTCTGGGACTGACTGTCATCTTCCTGTCTTGCTGTGATTTGTTACATGGGGGATGTAGCTGTATTCCTCCATTCTGTTTTATCCTAACAATTGTTTTACTATTGTGCTAGAAATCCAATCTAGCACCTTTGGCCTCTCTCATCAACATTCATCTAGTGGTATTTGTGGGAAGTCCTGGTTCCTTAAATCCATGTGTAAGTGTCTGTTTGGTAGTTCTTTGTTCGCTTATCTTATCAACATTCATTTGGCAGTATTTGTGGGAAGTCCTGGTGCCTTAAATCCACTTATAAGTGTCTGTTTGGTAGTTCTTTGTTCGCTTCTCTCATTGCCATTCATCTGACCGTATTTGTGTAAGTCCTGGTTCCTTAAATCCATGTGTAAGTGTCTGTTTGGTAGTTCTTTGTTCGCTTCTCTGATTGCCATTCATCTGACCGTATTTGTGGTAAGTCCTGGTTCCTTAAATCCATGTGTAAGTGTCTGTTTGGTAGTTCTTTGTTTGCTTTTCTCATTGACATTCATCTGACCGTATTTGTGGGAAGTCCTGGTTCCTTAAATCCATGTGTAAGTGTCTGTTTGGTAGTTCTTTGTTCGCTTCTCTCATCAACATTCATCTGACCGTATTTGTGGGAAGTCCTGGTTCCTTAAATTCATGTGTAAGTGTCTGTTTGGTAGTTCTTTGTTCGCTTCTCTTATCGACATTCTTCTCATGGTATTTGTGGGAAGTCTTTATAACTTAAATATACGTTTAAGTGTCTGTTTGGTATTTCTTTGTTCGCTTCTCTCATTGCCATTCATCTGACCGTATTTGTGGGATGTCCTGGTTCCTTAAATCCACATGTAAGTGTCTGTTTGGTAGTTCTTTGTTTACTTCTCTTTAGAGTAAAACATAGTGAAGGGTTGGACCAACTAACAAGTCATGACCTAACAAACAGTACGGAACAGGGAGAGAGCTGCTATAGCCAGTGCTAAAGGACTAGACTGACGGGTAACAAGGAGTCACTGATGCTAACACGACTGTTTGGCCTAAACATTACTAAGCAGAGTTATGCCATCTTCAAGGCCTATATAAGAGATATGACAAGAGAAGGTCAGTGGAGCAGATGTGCCACATGCGCTTAAGCGGTTTGAGCTTTGTTTATGTATGCAATAATAATAATTAGTAGTGCCGTGGTTATCAATGTCAGACTTGGACATTAACAAAAGAACACTAGAGAAGACTAACCACCTGTGAAATGAGATGTTTGAGGATGGCTGCGAATAAAACCAGAAGAGATCGAGTGAGAAACGATGTGATTACAAGAACTATTGGAACCATACCCATCGTTACATTTATTGAGAAGCAAAGAATGAAATGGTTTGGTCACCTAGTGAGAATGGAACCAACGATGCCAGCATCAAGAGCATACAACATGAAAATCGAAACACCAAGAGGCAGGGGAAGACCAAGAAGAATATGGATTGAAGGAGTCACGGACAACTTGAGACTTCATAACATCACGGCATATGAAGCGACTGAGCGCGCCCTGGCTCGGTTGCCGATCATCTGATAGACTGCAACGCCTAGCGGCACAAGCAGATTTTTACAAAAGAAGAAGAAGAAGTGCCGTGGTCATCTCGGTCACATGCATGAAGGAAAGTTAAAGCCGTTGTGATATGTATTAGTAGATGCAACATTCCTCATCTCAGGTGCCAGCTTGCCCTGTGCTGGTGTTTTAGAACCTCATGCAAGACGCCTGCTGCACGCCCCCCCCCCCTTTTTTTCTCCCTCGGGCGCTACGAATAAAAGAAAATGGGCATAAACTAAGCTGGCAGGGGAACTCAGCGTTGGTGGCTTCCAGAGATGCATTACCCAGAAATCGTTTGGCTCTCATCGGCCCATATCCAATACATGGGTGATAACGTCATTTGGAACATGGATAAAGCCCGCTGGCTGAATATCATACTGTCTGACAAACCTCGGTTCCAGTGTCTTTCGAGGTACTACTGATTAGGCTCAGAGTCCTTAGTCAGGTGTCGAGCAGCACCTGACTGTGAATTGTTGAGACTTATCCGTAAACTAGCAATAAGAATAAACTCACAGGGAGCAAGTACAGCGGGGATCTACAGTCATCAGTAGAAATTATCCTCTTTCGACACACGTTTCGGCCCACGATTCCTAAACGTATTTGGAGGTTGGCCCACCTGAGTTCATGAAGCTCAGGGCTGCTTCCCCGCTGCACAGAATTACCGGATGGTGTTATTATTTCGGCCAGAGACAAGACGACTTAGTGGTTTCGAAGGAGGTACTGTGAGATAAGAAGCCGCCGCGACAGCGTAATTAGAACAGTCCGCATGCCTGGACGACCGAGCGACTTTGGTTTACCGGACACATGTTGGACTTTTATTAGCAGTTGGCAGAGGGACACTGGCAGACAATTCGTACACGATGGACTTTTCAAAGGGATAAGAAACTCTTTTCCACTAGATACCCGGACCAGCTCACCGAGGCCCGTCCCCTACGTTGTTGCGCTGCGTCCAAAGCCAGCTAGAGGCCCTTTCGGCCACCTCTCCCAGTTTTTTGAGTGCTCGTTTCCGTTCATTACCGCGCAATCCTAATTCTTTCACCACATTGTAGAGCGAAGTGGAAACGAGGCCTCTCGCTCCCACTTCGACGGCAAATACCCGTACTGTGTAAGCCTCGTTTCTCCTCAAACCGGCTGCTAAATCACTGTACTTCTCGAGCTTGTACAAATGATTCTCCTCCATACGCGACTCAAACGGGACCGTCAACTCAATCAGGATGAGTTGCCGTTTTTGCGCAGAATGGAGAACGATGTCCGGTCGCAGGCCGGTTTTACGGATCAACTCGGGATACCGTTCATGGCCTGGCAGATCAACCGCCAGTAACCAGTCCCTCGCAGAGTCTAGTACAGATGGAGCGAATGCGTTTTTGTTGACCTTACCAATCGGAACCTGCCCAGCCTTGAGGAAACGAATGGGGGCGATACTAGAACTGGCTCTGGCGTTAGCCCTCATTCTAGCCTGGTCGACAACGGCTGCTAACTCCTTTAGCACCTTGTTGTGGCGCCAGGTATATCGGCCTTGACCTAGGGCTTTCCTGCACGCGGACAGGACGTGCTCAAGAGTTTGCTTTGATTTGCACAACGGGCAAGTCGGATCGTTGGTCGCAGACCATTTAACCATATTAACGCCGGACGGTAATACATCGTACGCCGAACGAACGATAAAGCTCAGTCGCAGCGGGGTCATCCGCCAGATCTCTGCCCATGTGAGTACTCTTGGCAATGCGCTCTCCAGGCTGACCCAATGGCCCTGCTGCGACTGTTGGGCTGCTTTCTGAACTCGAACCTCGTTTTCGTTGTCCCTCACCGTTTGTATTACCATGTCTCGGCGCTCTTTGGCTGAGGCCTTTGACCACCAATTGACTTTCCCGTGCCCTAGGCCTCGACGGTCGGTTTGTGTGTAACCCATTATCTCTTTCAATTTTAGTGCGTTCTGAGCAGATTCTATCGCATCGAGGACCCTCCACTTGGTACCAGTCTTTAGAGCAGGCTGGACAGCGATGACATTTGGGTCTGAAGACTCGCGCAGAAGCATGGCGAGTCTTACTTTGCCGACTTTAAACTCTTCTGTTATTGATTTGAACGGAAGTACCAGCTTAGCCTGCTTACAATACAGAGCCACGTCGGTCAGACAAGGCGGTGCACCAATCCACTTTCTTAAGGCTGTGTTGATTTTCTTTTCCATGGCTTCCACTGCAGTCATCGTCACCTCGTAGACTAGCAGTGGCCATAGGAGTTTCGGAATCAACATGAATTGGAGACACCATACCTTGAATTTCCCGACCAGCCTGCATCGCTCGATCGCGAGCAGGCCTGTAGCCAGTGACTCATGTATTCGCCGGACTTCCGCTCTGTCAGATAACTTTGAATCGTAAACGCGACCGAGGCTCTTCACCGGTTCCTCCAGAACCGTAGGGATCTTGTTCCTTGCCACCGTAAAACTGGTCGCCGACACCCTGCCCTTATGGATTGACAGACTCCTCGATTTCTGCGGTTTGAACTGCATACCGCTCCATTGGACCACCGCGTCCAATCTTTTCAGGATCGTGCGGGCAGACTCCTCGCTGCCCGTTATTATAGTCGTGTCATCCATAAATGCGCGTAGTGGCGGCAGCCAGTGATCCCCTATTTGAAGGCCCAGTCCATAGCCGGCCGCCCCGTCTAACATGATCTGCATTGCCATGACAAACAGTATAGGTGAGATCGTACAGCCCATAGCTATCCCAATCTGCAACTCAGTCCACCTCGTGGTAAACGTCGAGGTAGAGAAGCGCAAAGCGAACTTGGAGAAATATTGCTCGACCATTTGACTGATCTGTGTCGGTACGTGAAACATGCGAAGGGCTCGCCACAGTAGCCTATGGGGGACTGCCCCGTAGGCGTTGGCTAAGTCCAACCATATAACGTGCAAATCGGTTCTCTCATGCTTGGCTCTCTGGATAGCCTCCCAAATCATGGTCGCGTGTTCAAGGCACCCAGGAACGCCTGGAATGCCACCCTTCTGAAACACTCGTATCTATGTACTTGTTAGTCATCAGATACTGTGTGAGCCGGCGAGCCATGACTGAGAAGAATATCTTACCCTCAACATTCAACAGCGAGATGGGCCTGTATTGGGAAAGACTCTTCGAGTCCTGCTCTTTGGGAATGTAGACCCCATTTGCCTTTGACCACTCTGGACATATGTGATTGCGGATCCACGCTTGTCTCAACAAGACGTGAAGCATTTTTAAGGATTTTCGGGCAACGCTTGTAAAGAACGTACGGAACACCGTTCGGACCTGGGGCAGACTTGCCGCTGGCCTTTTTCACAACGTCCTCAACCTCAGACCAAAGGGGAGGTACCAGTTTAAATGGTACCTTCGTCACCGAAGGCTGTTTGAGTCCGCTAAGGATCTCTGGATTGTCATCGAGAGGCTCTCTCCTCTTTTTATCCGAGTACATCTTGCGTAGATGTAGCTCTAGTTCTTCCTGACTGACAACCAGAGTCCCAGACTTCGGTTGCTCGAATAGACCTCGGGCAAACTGATACGGGTCCCTAAAGAATTTCTCTCGCTCCCTTTTGGTTCTTCGTCTGTTGTTACAGAAACGCTCGGCACGACAGAGGGCACTGTGTTTGTTCTTTAAATGCAACCAAACTTCGCACAGCCCCTCCCGTTCGCTGCCTGTAGCGGCTTTGAACCGTTTTCTGAGGGCATTCTTGTCTGCCCGACACTTCAGAATGTCCCTCTGCCTCCTGCTAGTATTCTGCTTGGCACCCGGCTGTGCCTTTACTACTGTCCCGAACTCGCGGGAGCAGTGTTCATATATTACATCACCAAATTTAGTAAGCTTGTCGCCTAGCGACTTCTTGTTTAGAGTTTGTTTAAGTACCTCACATAATGTAGCCTCCAACTTACACCACACCACCTTCTCGCTCGCAGGTGGAAACCTGATCTTGGAACGCACTTCTTCAGAAATCATCAAACGTGCTCCTCCGCAGTCGACGTCATGGGCCTCTCAGGGCGAGTGGGGTTCACCCTGCCCGTCGTACCCTGACGACTCAGAAACTATCACAGGAGTGGTAGTTTTGCGACGGCGTTTACTGCGTGGAGCACCCTCGCATTTCATTCTTCCGGCATGCGTTCTCAGACCATGCAACCCCGTGAAGCTTTTCCCACATGTACAGAGCCAGCCCGGACGTTGGGCGAGTGTCTCAGTCCGGGGGCTAGCAAAGTCGTCAACGAGGGTATCAATCAGATTGGGCCCTTCATTCTCCCCCCCTTTCGGAGGGCCCTGGGGGCATATTTCATTGTGGTCGTAAGAAATCGGAGGTATTATACTGTGTTAGGGGTGATCAACCCGGTCCACAGTCTAGCAGATTGGATCTCGGTTTAGACGAGCAACATTTCCTGGGAGCGGTATCTCACGGCTCTGTCCTGTTGCATATCATACATGTTTTAGATGTCCAACCACCGAATGTCTTTCTGTGTGAGAGACAGGGCCGATAGACATCCCACTGTGCAAAGACAAGGTACGAATGTCCACTAACCATTGGTCCCGCGTAACTGAGTGTGGGGACCAAACTGAGAAGCTACGCCTAATGCTTGTCTTCTGATACTGTTTAGCTTGGTGTCACTATTGCATCAACCTTAAGGGTGTCTTACATGCTGAAGAGGATTGTGCCTGTCTGTGTGGTTATCAAAGTCTTGGACCTGCAGCTGCTCCGTGTTGATCCACAAGGGGCGCAGCCTGTGATTAGTGGTAAGGGAAGACAACATACAGATGTTATGTTAAACAGTCGTGCAAAGGCTGTAAGGATTTCTTGGCTGAGTCCAGCACCAGGGCGTCATGTGTCAGCTCTGTATTTATGGACGCCCCCTGGTATGCCAAGATGGCTGACAGTCAGTGCTAGACAGGAGAGATGATGGTTGGTCGGTGGCAGTGAATACCCTAATGTAAGGGCGTTCGTGTAAGAACGATATGTGTAAAGATGAGAGTAGGTATGTACTTATGTATAAGGAAATATGTGTATGCGAGATTGGTATGGGTGGACAATTGTTTAAGATGAATACACCAGACAGTGTGTATAATGTGAGTGGTATGGGCTGACTTATCGATAGGAAAGAGTGAATATAGATGATAAAAAGGCATATATGAAAGACTATACAGATGTATAAATGGGCCAGCATATGGAATGGTATGGGCAAGAACCACAAAAAAGTATATAACCCATAACCAGCCACTGTCTGTGTGGATGTTTAGACCTGGATGTAAGGATGCCCACACCTGGTTGTGTGCAACCATACACTCCCGGGGTTCTATGTGTAATATGTTTACATGGGACTACAGGATGAACGGGTGCATGTATGCGTGTGAAATCGTACGAACATATAAATTATTGAGAATAAATGTAATGAGGAGCGCACTCAAGCAAGAAACTCATCACCACTCATCATCCACATCCACCACCAGAACGTGCTTGGAACATAACAGACAGGTCAAAAGTTAGGAGCTAGACGTAACCAGATACTTGACACGAACAAACTGTTTAACAGACAATATTACCACACTGATGACACTAAAGGACATACAAGATAATCGTCACAATAGTGGAAAAGTCGTGTGAGCAACACTTGAGTAAGTATGAAACACGGACGTATATGCAGACTGATGAATGTGCAAGTGTGTATGCTCCTACGGGTGGATGAACATGTTTACATGAATGTAAGTTTTAGAATGATTGCATTAATAGGCAGGTATGCAAGAGAACGCAAGTGTAGGAAATGTCAAACAGGTATGTATCCATATGGTTCTGCATGCATGGATATGTGTGAAAGAGAGCGCAAACATATGTGAGGGTATGGATACTCGTTTGTATGTATGCATACACTTGATGGTGTTCATCCATATACCTCGGGGATTCATACCTATAGTCATCTTATTCTACATCCTGCATCTAACATAAACATGACTGGTGGGACTCACAATAGGATAAGACTGACAGCAAATAAGGAAGACAATAAATCTATACTGACTGGACCAGAGCACCTAACCGCCAATTCCACCCCCCCCCCCCTTCCCCCTCCGATGGTACGATGGTAAAGACTGGTGAGACTGATGCGTATTTCATGGATCTGTTATTTACATACGTACACCGGAGTCTAGCTACCTACCCAGACTGACACAATCAGACCACACTCTAACAAACGACGGATAGAATCATTGTGAGTCTCCACCTAACATTTCACACACATCTCCATGATATGATTAACCAGTTTTTATTGCAGGAAGACAACTATAAGACCATTACTGTCACACGCGGAATATTTTCGCATTTCGAGTCTATCCAAACCCAAAAACTGTCTTCAGTACTTTTCGGTAAAGTAAAATACTCACAATTTTAAAACTTTAAACGATAGTGGTAGCGGTATGACATAAAAGAAAGAAGCATTAAGCCCATAGACGGCGAAAATATCAAAACTTTAGCCACGAATGTGGCACAAATAAACAAGACCACAAATATAGCCGAAGACTGTTGGCAGCTTTAGCTCGCTTGCAGCAGGTTGAACGTGGCTGATTTTTTCTTTAAAAGAATTAGAATTGGATTTACACATAAAACAAGAGTACGAATACGTGCAAAATGACACCATTTACACATAAAACAAGAGTACGAATACGTGCAAGATGACACCATTTACACTTAAAACAAGAGTATGAATACGTGCAAGATGACACCATTTACACATAGAACAAGAGTACGAATACGTGCAAGATGGCACCATTTACACATAAAACAAGAGTACGAATACGTGCAAAATGACACCATTTACACATAAAACAAGAGTACGAATACGTGCAAGATGACACCATTTACACATAAAACAAGAGTACGAATACGTGCAAAATGACACCATTTACACATAAAACAAGAGTACGAATACGTGCAAGATGACACCATTTACACATAGAACAAGAGTACGAATACGTGCAAGATGACACCATTTACACATAGAACAAGAGTACGAATACGTGCAAGATGACACCATTTACACATAAAACAAGAGTACGAATACGTGCAAAATGACACCATTTACACATAAAACAAGAGTACGAATACGTGCAAGATGACACCATTTACACATAAAACAAGAGTACGAATACGTGCAAGATGACACCATTTACACATAAAACAAGAGTACGAATACGTGCAAGATGACACCATTTACACATAAAACAAGAGTACGAATACGTGCAAGATGACACCATTTACACATAAAACAAGAGTACGAATACGTGCAAAATGACACCATTTACACATAAAACAAGAGTACGAATACGTGCAAGATGACACCATTTACACATAAAACAAGAGTACGAATACGTGCAAAATGACACCATTTACACATAGAACAAGAGTACGAATACGTGCAAGATGACACCATTTACACATAAAACAAGAGTACGAATACGTGCAAGATGGCACCATTTCCGAAAGCCCAACACAAATAGGAAGTGCCCAAATAGCTCTGGACCACATGTTGCCAGATACTTGGGATGTCCATATCTGCAACAGTGCAGAGAGACGATGAGAACAGCCATCAAAGAGAGCTGACCCTATAAAGAAGTGGCATAAAGAACAACTTCGACTGGCGGCTTACAGGTTCTACAAAGAAGCTGAGTAAAAATAAGATTCTCCTAGACCAGAGGAAGTCTTACCAAGCCAGCATTATGATGACGCCATGGAATATCTCATATGGAGACGCGGATGAAGACAGCCTACAGAGAACACTACAAGTGCCAGAGCAAGACCAAGACAACAACTGAGGTCCTACTCGTATATACCGTGTAGTGGAAACCACCGACACATCACACGATGGAACAAACCACATGACTGACTCCAACAGAGCGATCACAATAGCAGATACATTCTGAAAACGAAACAGAGGACAGCAACCAGTGGCAGAGAACATATAATCCGACAACATAAAGTGCACTAAACTAAGATGGGGCCCTACAAGCAACACGCAGCAAACCTAGCTCGACAGATATGGCAGCTACAATACTCAGAAACGCACAATGAAATAGGAGCATGAACAGGAGCCAAAATAGGCAGCGGCGGACCTTGGTCAATTCAGGTTAATGATGTTAGTTGTACACACCAACCATGCCCTGGCCACCCCCTCAGTATGTATATAATATATATATATATATATATATATATATATATATATATATATATATATATATATATATATATAGACATTTAGATACAGACAGCCATGCAAGATAGCCGTATGTACACACATACACACATACATACACATACATACACACATACATCCATACATCCATACACGCATACACGCACACACGCACGCAGGCAGGCAGGCAAACATACAGACAGACAGACCGACAGACCGACATCACCAGGCCACTGTCACTTCACTCACGCCATCATTCCACGAATCAGTCATGTCCCCAGACTTGAAAAGCACAGGAATTCTGTTACTTGTGGACACCAGCTCCCCTTCTCATCAATCTTCTATCAGTACTAAAGTTCCATGGCACGGAAATGCTTTCCCTCGCGGCCCCAACGCTCATCAATCTTCTATCAGTACTAAAGTTCCATGGCACGGAAGTTCTTTCTCTCGTGCCCCCAACGCTCATCAATCTTCTATCAGTACTAAAGTTCCATGGCACGGAAGTTCTTTCCCTCGTGCCCTCAACGCTCATCAATTTTCTATCAGCAGCAACGTGTACACCATCCCCTTCCCTTCACTGCAACCCTCTTCAGATACTAGAGACAGATTTTAATGGCACGGGAGACCTTGTACTCGCGTTCAACAGCCCCTGCCCTCTCAAGTCTTCCATCAGTACCAGGGTTACCAATACTACCCCCCCTCCCCAGATCTAGGTTTTTATATGACTTTTTTTTTTAAATATATGATTATATTAGAGTGGATAAATGTTTCGTTTCGTAACTATAAAACTACTTTTTAAAATTGTAATTCTTTGCTTATGTAATGTTTTTTTTTTAAACAAAACAAAGTCTCATTAGCAGCCCTGGTCAGCACTAGCGTTCAATGACACGGGAGACCTTACACTCATGTTCAATAGCCCCGCCTCTTCAACGATCTTCTATCAGAACCAGAGTTCAATGACACGGGAGACCTCACACTCGTGTTCAATAGCCCCGCCCCTTCAACGATCTTCTATCAGAACCAGAGTTCAATGACACGGGAGACCTCACACTTGTGTTCAATAGCCCCGCCCCTTTAACAATCTTCTATCAGAACTAGCGTTCAATGACACGGGAGACCTTACACTCGTGTTCAATAGCCCCACCCCTTCAACAATCTTCTATCAGAACTAGCGTTCAATGACACGGGAGACCTTACACTCGTGTTCAATACCCCGCCCATTCAACGAGCTTCTATCAGCACTAGCATTCAATGACACGGAAGACCTCACACTCGTGTTCAATAGCCCCCCCCCCTTTTCAACAATCTTCTATCAGAACTAGCATTCAATGACACGGGAGACCTTACACTCGTGCTCAATAGCCCCGCCCCTTCAACAATCTTTTATCAGCACTAGAGTTCAATGACACGGGAGACCTTACACTCGTGTTCAATAGCCCCGCCCCTTCAACAATCTTCTATCAGCACTAGCGTTCAATGACACGGGAGACCTTACACTCGTGTTCAATGGGCCCGCCCCTTCAACGATCTTCTATCAGCACTAGCGTTCAATGACACGGGAGACCTTACACTCGTGTTCAAAAGCCCCGTCCCTCCAACAATCTTCAATCAGTGGGAGTCATGGAGACTCAAAGCTGTTGTGGCTAAGACTCTCGGGCAGTGGAACACACCAGCTGTTCCCCCTTCTGAGTCTCTGGGTCTAGCCAGGTGAATAGGGCACACTCAGCTGGTAAGTCCTCTCAGCTGCAAACCTTTCTACAGTCAAGACCGTTGTGCGTGACCGAAAAGGCCAAGACCTTGAGGTCCCGGGTCAAAACGCAACGGATCTAGAGGAGACAACATCGATTAAAAAGAAACATAAGCCTTAAATGGATCTAATTATGATGCTGTGGAGGTGCAGGGAGAACAGACGGAGATTGGTGGCCTAATCTAACTCTAAGACTCCCCTAAGATGCCTACACGTCGTAATTGTAACTCTGAAAGCATGCTAAGATAGGCGAAGACAGGGATGCTTCGAGTGGAGTGGCTAGCTTCGCTAGGATGATCACGGGTAGTGAGCATACTTTGAATCTTTTCTCTAGGACGTGCCGGCGTAGTGAGTAATGAAGAGGCAGACAGATTGGCTGGATCTGCACCACTGGGTGGGGAATTGATACATGACAAGGCAGATGTGGTCAAGTCTCTTTGGGAACAAGCAACGGAATCAGTAGAGAAATAAGATTATTATGGCCTGGAGAGAATGAGGCACCTGGGTGTAACTCGAGGGTCTAGCCGGCTCACTACACTCAGAGGAAAGGCAAGACTGACAAATAACCAGACTGTGACCGGTACTATCAGTACTGGAACTCTGCGCTGGCTGCTGAAGACGAGGACGGAGCACGCATGGAAGTGCCCCGAGTGCTGTGATGTCAATTTTTAACTCAACTCGTTTATAATTTATACTATACTTCTCTTCAACAAAAAAAGTTGAAAACAGTAGTCTAGCAATTCTAAACTTCTGAGAGAAAAGATTGCCATGCCCAGGATAAACAGAAAAAATGGCAGCCCCCGTTGGACAATGTGAGCTCTTACTGCTGACTGGCTGCAACAGCTATGGTAAACATTTACTTACCAACGACACCTTGTATATGATGCGTATTGTTATAATATAGCTGCTCATTTTGAATTTATCGTACTGTACCAATAATTTAATTAAACTTGTTGGATATGTGTAGATATTAAATTTAGTGTCAACTCAACAAGATAGTCAACTGACAGTCGTAGAACGTAGTCGTAGATTTCTTTGAAATTGAAATCTTTGGTTATCAGCTCAGCCTATTTAAATATTCACATAATCATATATATGTGTGTGTGTGTCCGTAAATACCCATGTTATGTTGTAATTTATGCGGTGTCGAGTGTATGGTAATTACCGCTCCGCTGCCATAATTTTTAGAATATTCAATTCAAGCAGTAAATTAAATTAAATCAAATCAAGATAATCAGGGGTGTGTGGAATAATCAGCGTAAAAACATTGACATGACATCAGTCAGTGTGTTGAATCCAGACTTGAGACAGTATTGTTGCTGGGGTTCAACTGCGGCCAGCCCTGGTCCTGGAGACAGACTGACTGGCTGGACCTCCTCATAAGTGACAGTGATTAACTCAGACGATCTCACTGTTATATTCTGCAACAGCACCGATTAAATTTATTGGCTCTCCGAACTTCAGTTCCGATATTATGGCAGCCATAAAATATCCTTACGGGGCTCAGTTCTATTAAAAATATGCCGGCTCCATATAACGAAACAAATGCTCTAACAGGGTCTCAGCGATATGTTACTTGTGGACCTGTTTCTGTGACTATGCTTCACCGCCGAGGGTATCCCCCATGCCGCTACGCACGGCTCGGATGGCGGCTAAACTAGATGACTGGGACTCATGAGCAGCAGCTACCGCATCTCCTGCAACTTCCTCCAGTTAATTTGCTCGTGAGTCCCAGTCACCTAGTTTAGCCCCCTATCCGCACGTAGCGGCGCAAGGGATACGCTCAGTGAGTTTAATCACGTTTAGCGCATGCTATTATCGTCTGCTACTATCGTCTGCAGAAACGCTCTAAATTGTCAACGGTCGCTATTAATATCGTCTGCTACTATCTTCTGCAATGTTGCGTCACTTGAAATTGTCAAGTAATCCTAGTTTTGTCGCGATTTGTTCCTTGGCAGAAAGTCCACATTTTACATATGCCTGAGCCCCATAAGGATATTTTATGGCCGCCATAATATCAGGTTGAAGTTCGGAGGAAAGCAAATTTTTTTTTTTTAAATGTTAGTACTAGTTTATTTTATCTTCTTATCTGATTTGTTATTGTGACTTGCCCGCCTGCTTTCAACTTTTCTTTCAAAGAGTTTGTATAACAGTGTGGTCAACATATTTCACTTATTTGTTTCAACTATTTTTATTTGCAGTTGTTTGATGTTAAATCTCTCACTGTATAAATAACTGATGCTGAATGACCTCTGACTTTATAAATAACCACTCCCAGTCGTGCACACACATTCCTGAAAATGTCTCATCTTCATGAATGGGTCCTACATGATAATTTAGCTAACATTGAAAATCTCTAGTTAAATCATGTCGCCTCTGTATGTGTGTGCGCGCATGTATGTGTGTGTGTATGTAGGGGAGGGGGGGGGGGTCAAAACCATAGGGGCGATGTTTTTAAAAACTCCTAATGACTTGCCAAGTCTGTAAAATTGTCATAAATCCATTACATCAGTGTAGCTGTCACTGACAATGTCTGGGATTTTGTTATAATCACTGACATTGTCTCGGATTTTGTTACAATCACTGACATTGTCTCAGATTTTGTTACAATCGCTGACATTGTCTGGGATTTTGTTACAATCGCTGACATTGTCTGGGATTTTGTTACAATCACTGACATTGTCTGGGATTTTGTTACAATCACTGACATTGTCTGGGATTTTGTTACAATCACTGACATTGTCTGGGATATTGTTACAATCACTGACATTGTCTGGGATTTTGTTACAATCACTGACATTGTCTGGGATTTTGTCACAATCACTGACATTGTCTGGGATTTTGTCACAATCACTGACATTGTCTGGGATTTTGTTACAATCGCTGACATTGTCTGGGATTTTGTTACAATCGCTGACATTGTCTGGGATTTTGTTACAATCGCTGACATTGTCTGGGATTTTGTTACAATCACTGACATTGTCTGGGATTTTGTTACAATCGCTGACATTCACTAGACACAACCATGAGACAAACAGAATGGATATAGCCAACAGTACTCAACAGTGTTTTATATTCACCAGATGGTACAGACGTGCCTGAGGTTTATCGCTCTGTTCTTGTATTTGATATTCTCCAGATGACTCAGATTTGCCAGATGCTGTCAAGATGTTTCTAAACGGCCACTATGAGGCTGTTCTGAGCTCGGACATATCCAGATTGATCTTGGTTGGAGAAAGTGATGATTTAGCGAGTCGTTCAGATGCGTTTGGTTGTTTCATAAAACAGAATGTTGAACATCTAGCTGTACAGCAGGAGACCGCGGAAGAGCTGAGGTAACACTGATCTGTTGACTGTAGACTCTCTTGTCCAGACAGATTCTCTAGCACTGATGACACTGACGTTTCTAAGAGATCAGGGAATGTCAGTAGCTGCCTGCTCACAGATACAGACAGTATCATTATAGCATCTTCATCATTCTGAGTTTCATCATCGTGATCATTTACCTTGCCAATACACAAAAGCTGTCATAGTTGACTATCTCGCATGATTACCAGACAGGGCTTAGTTGTCACTGTACAGGGCCTTGTTGTCACCGTACAGGGCCTTGTTGTCACCGTACAGGGCCTTGTTGTCACCGTACAGGGCCTTGTTGTCATGGTACAGGGCCTTATTGTCATGGTAAAGGGCCTTGATGTCATGGTAAAGGGCCTTGTTGTCATGGTAAAGGGCCTTTTTGTCATGGTAAAGGGCCTTGTTGTCATGGTACAGGGCCTTATTGTCATGGTAAAGGGCCTTATTGTCATGGTAAAGGGCCTTGTTGTCATGGTACAGAGCCTTGTTATCATGGTACATGGCCTTGTTGTCACGGTACAGGGCCTTGTTGTCATGATACAGGGCTTTTCTGTCAAGGTACAGGGTCTTGATATCATAGTACAGTGTCTTGTTGTCATGGTACAGAACCTTGCCGTCATGGTACAGAACGTTTCTGTCATGGTATAGAACCTTCATGTCACGGTACAGGGCCTTGCTGTCACAGTAATGGTCTTGATGTCATGGTACAGGGCCTTGCTGTCACAGTACAGGGCCTTGCTGTCACAGTACAGGGCCTTGCTGTCACAGTAATGGTCTTGATGTCATGGTACAGGGCCTTGCTGTCACAGTACAGGGCCTTGCTTTCACTGTAACAGTCTTGTTGTCACAGTACAGAAGCTTGCTGTCACAGTAATGGTCTTGTTGTCATGGTACAGAACCTTCCTGTCTTGGTACAGAACTTTCCTGTCATGGTACAGGGCCTTGCTGTCACAGTACAAGGACTTGCTGTCATGTCATGTACTTGGCCTTGATGTCATGGTACAGGGTCTTGCTGTCATGGTACAGGGTCTTGCTGTCATGGTACAGGGCCTTGTTGTTATGGTACAGAACCTTGATGTCATGGTACAGTCCCTTATTGTCATGGTACAGGGATCTCATTTTCATTGTTCAGGGTCTTGTTGTCGCAGTACCGGGCCTTGCTGTCACGGTACATGACCTTGTTGTCATGGTACAGGGCCTTGTTGTCATGGTACAGAACCTTCCTGTCATGGTACAGGGCCTTGTTGTCACAGTACAGAACCTTCCTGTCATGGTACAGGGCCTTGCTGTAACAGTAACTGTCTTGTTGTCATGTTACAGAAGCTTGTTATCACGGTACAGAACCTTGATGTCATGGTACAGGGCCTTGATGTCATGGTACAGGGCCTTCATGTCATGGTACAGGGCCTTGATGTCATGGTACAGGGCCTTGATGTCATCGTACAGAACCTTGTTGTCCTGGTACAGAACCTTGTTGTCCTGGTACAGGACCTTGATGTCATGGTACAGGGCTTTGATGTCATGGTACAGGGCCTTGATGTCATGGTATTGGGCCTTGATGTCATGGTACAGGGCTTTGATGTCATGGTATTGGGCCTTGATGTCATGGTACAGGGCTTTGATGTCATGGTATTGGGCCTTGATGTCATGGTACAGGGCTTTGATGTCATGGTATTGGGCCTTGATGTCAGTTGAATGTGGCTGTTGATTATGTGTTGATACTGGCTGGATACTTGGAGGTAAGCAGAACTGACAGTGTAGCCCTTTTTGTTGACAGGTCTCTGCAGGTGTAGCCCTTGTTTGTTGACAGGTGTTGACCTTGTTTGTTGACAGGTCTCTGCAGGTGTTGACCGTTGCTGCTGCTTGTCTTCAGCTGTTTATACAGAACAACTGGCTGGGACCACCCACATCCACATGTCCACTGGAGTTTTGTCACAAGTCTTTCCACAACAGGGTCAAGGTACTGTGTTATCAGATATAGAGAAGATTTGTGTAGTTATTTCCACAACAGGGTCAAGGTACTGTGTTATCAGATATAGAGAAGATTTGTATAGTTATTTCCACAACACGGTCAAGGTACTGTGTTATCAGATATAGAGAAGATTTGAATAGTTATTTCCACAACACGGTCAAGGTACTGTGTTATTAGATATAGAGAAGATTTGTATAGTTATTTCCACAACAGGGTCAAGGTACTGTGTTATCAGATATAGAGAAGATTTGTATAGTTATTTCCACAACAGGGTCAAGGTACTGTGTTATCAGGGTTAGACAAGATTTGTGTAGTTTTAACCACAAGTCAAGGTACTGTGCAATCAGGGTTAGACAATATTTGTGCAGTTATTTCTACAACAGTCAAGGCACTGTGTTAGTGGAAGTAGACGATTGTGTTATTGCCTGACTCTAGACACTTGTTCATTCTTCTACACCGTGTAGAGATATTAAGCTGCAATCTGTAATAAGATGAATAAAGATGAAATTATAATAGCTGTAAAACTCCTGAAGGATGGGAAAGCTGCTTGTCCAGATGATGTCCAAGCTGCTAAAGTAAATACATCAGCCTCATTGCCGTACAAACTGTTTGCTGTATCTGGAAGACTGAAGAGAAACTGAAGGTTTGAGAAGAATATCTAATGACACTGCCAGTCAAATGGGACCTAAGGAAGCATGACAGTTGCAAAGAAATTATATTAATGGTAGCAGAAATAAATAAATCATTGTCACTTCCTGGGAAAATATTCAGTAGCAACATTCAATGGAGATGAAATGTCTTGAACAAATCTTCTTCTTCTTTTTCTTTGTTTACTGGCTCCAGTGGAATGAAATGGTTGCTCCTACACCTGGAGTGACATGTGATAAAAGAGTTGTATTGGGAAGCTATGTATGTGTACCTACACCTGGAGTGACATGTGATAAAAGTGTTGTATAGGGAAGCTATCTATGTGTACCTACACCTGGAGTGACATGTGATAAAAGTATTGTATTAGGAAGCTATGTGTGTGTACCTACACCTTGAGTGACATGTGATAAAAGTGTTGTATTGGGAAGCTATGTTGTGTACCTACACCTGGAGTGACATGTGATAAAAGAGTTATATTGGGAAGCTATGTATGTGTACCTACACCTGGACTGACATGTGATAAAAGTGTTGTATAGGGAAGCTATGTATGTGTACCTACACCTGGAGTGACATGTGATAAAAGTGTTGCATGTGCAGGATGTGGAGACCGAGGCCCTGGATGACCTGGCCACGGATGGCGAGACTGTCTACTCCAAGTCCAGACACCTGATCTACTTGTATATTGCCAGATGTCTCTTGGTTGACTGCAGGTCATGTTTTACTCCCATTCAGGTAATCTCTCCCTCTTTCTCTCACTGCGTCTCTGTCTCTGTCTCTCTCTCCCTGCATTCCTGTTTCTTGTTTCTCCTCTCAGAGTTCATGTTGGCTGTTTAGTATTGACTGAATTGCTTTTGTTCTCATGTGAGGCTCTGCTATACAATTGAAGTATTGTGTCAGGGAGAACGCAATGAAGAGATAATTAGTAAGCCCAAACTTAGCTGTAGATATTCAGATGTAGAGGGGGCAGAGCTGGTCATGACCTCTTAGATGGGGCATCATGGGTATGACCTCTGCGGTAGGGCGTCATGGATATGACCTCTGAAATAGGGCATCATGGGTATGACCTCTGAGGAAGGGCATCATGGGTATGACCTCTGAGGTAGGGCATCATGGGTATGACCTCTGAGGTGGGGCATCATGGGTATGACCTCTGAGGGGGGGGCATCATGGGCATGACCTCTGAGGTGGGGCATCATGGGTATGACCTCTGAGGTAGGGCATCATGGGTATGACCTCTGAGGTAGGGCATCATGGGTATGACCTCTGAGGTAGGGCATCATGGGTATGACCTCTGAGGTGGGGCAGAGCTTGTAGACAGGAAGTTATCATGCTCCTGCCACAGATGATGCGGGGGTAACAGTGCTCATGACATGTTTTCCCTCTGTCTCCACAATTTGTGTCTTCCTTCCTTCAGCTCTGTCTGTGACTGGCCCTCTTTCTCCACTCTCTTCCTCTCACTTTTTATGTACCCTTTCTTTGTTTCTTCTTCTTTCCCAAATGCACACTCTCTGTCTCTCCCTCCTTCTTCACTTTCTTTCTTTCTTTCTTTCTTTCTTCGTGTCTCTCCTTCTTTCTGCAAACACAAAACTCTGTCCACTCTCTGTCCCTCCCTCCTTCTCCACTTTCTTTCTTTCTTTTTTTCTTTCTTTCTTTCTTTCTTTCTTTCTTTCTTTCTTTCTTTCTTTCTTTCTTTCTTTCTTTCTTTCTTTCTTTCTTTCTTTCTTTCTTTCTTTCTTTCTTTCTTTCTTTCTTTCTTCATGTCTCTCCTTCTTTCTCCAAACACAAAACTCTGTCCACTCTCTGATTCTCTCTTTGTCTCTCCCTGCTTTCCTAAACTCACCCTCAGATGTCTCCCTCCATGCCTACTCTCTCATGTGTGGAGCAGCAGACAGGTTGTTGTAACTCCCACATGTGTGGAGCAGCAGACAGGTTGTTGTAACTCCCACATGTATGGAGCAGCAGACAGGTTGTTGTAACTCCCACATGTATGGAGCAGCAGACAGGTTGTTGTAACTCCCATATGTGTGGAGCAGCAGACAGGTTGTTGTAACTCTCTCATGTGTGGAGCAGCAGGCAGGTTGTTGTAACTCCCACATGTGTGGAGCAGCAGGCAGGTTGTTGTAACTCTCTCATGTGTGGAGCAGCAGGCAGGTTGTTGTAACTCCCACATGTGTGGAGCAGCAGACAGGTTGTTGTAACTCCCACATGTTTGATTTCACTAAACATTTGTTGACGAATGTTTATATTTGAGTCCATCGCTGTTATTGTGATGAACATCACCAGTGAAATTAATTGTTTGTTTGTTTGTTTGTAGACCTGGGACTGGTGGGTCCTGCGATGTTTGATGACACAACAGCATCTGCTGTCTGAGAGATCTCCCACCTTGAAAGAAACTGTCTCGCAGCTGATAGATGACAGTAAGTTGTCCACACAAGACATCATAAGAAAGTTGGGTCACCAGGCTACAGGGGAAGGTCACCAGGCTACAGGTTAAGGCCACCTGGCTACAGGAAAAGGTCACCAGGCTACAGGAGAAGGTCACCAACTACAGGGAAACGTTAGCAGGCTATGGGGGAAGGTCAGACATTGTACAGCCTAAAAGGTCATAACCTTGCCGGGGACATGAGTGTTCATGCTGTGTATGGGGATGTGTCTTTTGGGACCTGCTGGGGAAGCCTGAAACACTTGAGAAATGTCTGCATGTGATGAACGTGTTCCTCAACAACAAGACTTATATTTGTAATTGAATACATCAGTTGAGTAAATAATTTGACTGGGCCCCCTTGTAAATAGCTTGGAATATAAGAAACTCAGGGATGTTGTGTAAATTCTTCTTCTTGATAAGAGACTGGGTATGGGAAGAGTGGTAGAGATTTTTTGCAGCCATTCTTGGTTGTGGCACGGCACTTGATTAATTGCACACATCACTGTTACCATCAGTCTAGTGTAACTATTACTGATGTCTGAGTTAAGCACACATCACTAAGTTACCATCAGTCTAGTGTAAGTGTTACTGATGCCTGAGTTAACCAGACATCACTAAGTTACCATCAGTCTAGTGTAAGTGTTACTGATGCCTGAGTTAAGCAGACATCACTAAGTTACCATCAGTCTTGTGTAAGTGTTACTGATGCCTGAGTTAAGCACACATCACTAAGTTACCATCGGTCTAGTGTAACTATTACTGATGCCTGAGTTAACCAGACATCACTAAGTTACCATCAGTCTAGTGTAACTATTACTGATGCCTTAGTGCTTTTACACTAACAATGAGGTGCCTACATTGAGGGTCCCTGTCCAGTTATGTCAGAGAAGAAATCAAATATGATAGTCAGCATTGATTTCTAGGATCTCCCCACCTCCCCCTTTAATTGATCTTTTGCCATAAGCTGGAATTTCCCTGCCTTCCTGTAGTACAGTAACACTTCTCTTCTTCTTTTCTCTACTTCTGGAGTGTCTCTTGGCATTAGGAGAGGAAGAGATTTCTGAAACAGTCCCTTCTTTTCTCTACTCCTGGAGTGTCTCTTGGCATTAGGACAGGAAGAGATTTCTGGAGCAGGCCCTTCTTTTCTCTACTCCTGGAGTGTCTCTTGGCATTAGGACAGGAAGAGATTTCTGGAGCAGGCCCTTCTTTTCTCTTCTCCTGGAGTGTCTCTTGGCATTAGGACAGGAAGAGATTTCTGGAGCAGGCCCTTCTTTTCTCTACTCCTGGAGTGTCTCTTGGCATCAGGACATGAAGAGATTTCTGAAACAGTCCCTTCTTTTCTCTTCTCCTGGAGTGTCTCTTGGCATCAGGACAGGAAGAGATTTCTGGAGCAGGCCCTTCTGTTTGCTTCATATAAAGTACATTTTAATGTCTCTAAATTTGTTTCATCAGTCCATGTTCTGCGCGGTTGACCTCTGGTTCTGTTACCATTGTGTTTTTCAAGCATTGCTGTCTGTGGTGTTCTGTCTGATCCGGTCTTCTTACATGGCCAGACCATTTGATTTGTTGTCTAACTAAAATTCTGTATTAGTTCTGTACGACTCTCCTCCTGATTCTAAGTCAGTCTTTCCTTGTAACACCTAGTATAGTGCGTGAACATTTAATTTCTGTCATGACTATTTTCCTTCTGTCTTCTGAAGCCAGTGTCAATGTTTGACATTGATAGCACAGTGTTGGTAATAATATTGTGGTGAACAGTAGTAGCACTATCATCTGGGAAGACAGAAAGTTGCCCCTCCCACCCCTCCCCCACCACACACACACACACACACACACACACACAGAGTTAGAGAGCAAGAGAGATTGCTTTAGTGTCACTGAGTTGTTGTTTTTATCTCAGACTTTAACCGTCTCAGAGACATGCACACCTGGGTGATTCTAGAAGTCAGTGTATTAACTGCAAACATTTGTCTCAAATCCAGTTTCTACTAGAGAGCCCATGATGACAGATGAATCCAACAGGTGAAAATACTTCTCTTAGTTATCTGTGTTATATTGTGTGTGCAGTAAACTTCTCTTAGTTATCTGTGTTATATTGTGTGTGCAGTAAACTTCTCTTAGTTATCTGTGTTATATTGTGTGTGCAGTAAACTTCTCTTAGTTATCTGTGTTATATTGTGTGTGCAGTAAACTTCTCTTAGTTATCTGTGTTATATTGTGTGTGCAGTAAACTTCCCTGAGTTATCTGCATTGTGTTGTGTGTGCAGCAAACCTCTCTGTTATCCGTGTTGTGCGTGCATTAAACCCCTCAATGTTATCTATGTTGTATGTGCAGTAAATCTCTCCTTTATCTGTGTTGTGTGTGCAGTAAACGTCTTTCGGTTATCTGTGTTGTTTTGTGTGTTTAGTAAACTTCTCTCAGTTATCTGTGTTGTTTTGTGTGTTTAGTAAACCTCTCTCAGTTATCTGTTGTTTTTTGTGTTTAGTAAACTTCTCTCAGTTATCTGTGTTGTTTTGTGTGTTTAGTAAACTTCTCTCAGTTATCTTTATTGTATATGCAGTAAACCTTTCTGTTATCTGTGTTGTGTTGTGTATGCAATAAAAAGTTATCTCTCTCGGTTATCTGTGTGGTTTATGCAGTAAACCTCTCAGTGTTGTGTTGTATGTGCAGTAAACCTCTCAGTGTTGTGTTGTATGTGCAATAAACTTCTCCCAATCATCTGTGTTGTGTTGCGTGTGCAGTAAACCTCTCTATTATCTGTGATGTGTATGCAGTAAACCTCTCTCTGTTATCTGTGTTGTGTTATGTGTGCAGTAAACCTCTTTCCTTTATCTGTGTTGTGTTATGTGTGCAGTAAACCTCTCTCCGTTATCTGTGTTGTGTTATGTGTGCAGTAAACCTCTCTCCATTATCTGTGTTGTGTTATGTGTGCAGTAAACCTCTCTCCGTTATCTGTGTTGTGTTATGTGTGCAGTAAACCTCTCTCCGTTATCTGTTTTGTGTTATGTGTGCAGTAAACCTCTCTATTATCTGTAGTGTGTGTGCAGTAAACCTCTCACCGTTATCTGTGTTGTGTTATGTGTGCAGTAAACCTCTCTCCATTATCTGTGTTGTGTTGTGTGTGCAGTAAACCTCTCTATTTGTGATGCGTATGCAGTAAACCTATCTCCATTATCTGTGTTGTGTTATGTGTGCAGTAAACCTCTCTCCGTTATCTGTGTTGTGTTATGTGTGCAGTAAACCTTTCAGTTATCTGTGTGGCATCAGGACATACAGAAGATTGTTAGTTTGACATCAGGACATACAGAAGATTGTTAGTTTGACATCAGGACATACAGAAGATTGTTAGTTTGGCATCAGGACATACAGAAGATTGTTAGTTTGACATCAGGACATACGGAAGATTGTTAGTTTGACATCAGGACATACAGAAGATTGTTAGTTTGACATCAGGACATACAGAAGATTGTTAGTTTGACATCAGGACATACAGAAGATTGTTAGTTTGACATCAGGACATACAGAAGATTGTTAGTTTGGCATCAGGACATACAGAAGATTGTTAGTTTGGCATCAGGACATACAGAAGATTGTTAGTTTGACATCAGGACATACAGAAGATTGTTAGTTTGACATCAGGACATACAGAAGATTGTTAGTTTGACATCAGGACATAAAGAAGATTGTTAGTTTGGCATCAGGACATACAGAAGATTGTTAGTTTGACATCAGGACATACGGAAGATTGTTAGTTTGACATCAGGACATACAGAAGATTGTTAGTTTGACATCAGGACATACAGAATATTGTTAGTTTGACATCAGGACATACAGAAGATTGTTAGTTTGACATCAGGACATACAGAAGATTGTTAGTTTGACATCAGGACATACAGAAGATTGTTAGTTTGACATCAGGACATACAGAAGATTGTTAGTTTGACATCAGGACATACAGAAGATTGTTAGTTTGACATCAGGACATACAGAAGATTGTTAGTTTGACATCAGGACATACAGAAGATTGTTAGTTTGACATCAGGACATACAGAAGATTGCTAGTTTGACATCAGGACATACAGAAGATTGTTAGTTTGACATCAGGACATACAGAAGATTGCTAGTTTGACATCAGGACATACAGAAGATTGTTAGTTTGACATCAGGACATACAGAAGATTGTTAGTTTGACATCAGGACATACAGAAGATTGCTAGTTTGACATCAGGACATACAGAAGATTGTTAGTTTGACATCAGGACATACAGAAGATTGCTAGTTTGACATCAGGACATACAGAAGATTGTTAGTTTGACATCAGGACATACAGAAGATTGTTAGTTTGACATCAGGACATACAGAAGATTGTTAGTTTGACATCAGGACATACAGAAGATTGTTAGTTTGACATCAGGACATACGGAAGATTGTTAGTTTGACATCAGGACATACGGAAGATTGTTAGTTTGACATCAGGACATACAGAAGATTGTTAGTTTGACATCAGGACATACAGAAGATTGCTAGTTTGACATCAGGACATACAGAAGATTGTTAGTTTGACATCAGGACATACAGAAGATTGTTAGTTTGACATCAGGACATACAGAAGATTGTTAGTTTGACATCAGGACATACAGAAGATTGCTAGTTTGACATCAGGACATACAGAAGATTGTTAGTTTGACATCAGGACATACAGAAGATTGTTAGTTTGACATCAGGACATACAGAAGATTGCTAGTTTGACATCAGGACATACAGAAGATTGTTAGTTTGACATCAGGACATACAGAAGATTGTAAGTTTGACATCAGGACATACAGAAGATTGTTAGTTTGACATCAGGACATACAGAAGATTGTTAGTTTGACATCAGGACATACAGAAGATTGTTAGTTTGACATCAGGACATACAGAAGATTGTTAGTTTGACATTGATTGCAGTTTCAGGACATACAGAAGATTGCTAGTTTGACATCAGGACATACAGAACATTGTTAGTTTGACATCAGGACATACAGAAGATTGCTAGTCTGACATCAGGACATACAGAAGATTGTTAGTTTGACATCAGGACATACAGAAGATTGTTAGTTTGACATCAGGACATACAGAAGATTGCTAGTTTGACATCAGGACATACAGAAGATTGCTAGTTTGACATCAGGACATACAAAAGATTGTTAGTTTGGCATCAGGACATACAGAAGATTGCTAGTTTGACATCAGGACATACAGAAGATTGTAAGTTTGACATCAGGACATACAGAAGATTGTTAGTTTGACATCAGGACATACAGAAGATTGCTAGTTTGACATCAGGACATACAGAAGATTGTTAGTTTGGCATCAGGACATACAGAAGATTGTTAGTTTGGCATCAGGACATACAGAAGATTGTTAGTCTAACATCAGGACATACAGAAGATTGTTAGTTTGACATCAGGACATACAGAAGATTGCTAGTTTGACATCAGGACATACAGAAGATTGCTAGTTTGACATCAGGACATACAGAAGATTGCTAGTTTGACATCAGGACATACAGAAAATTGTAAGTTTGACATCAGGACATACAGAAGATTGTTAGTTTGACATCAGGACATACAGAAGATTGTTAGTTTGACATCAGGACATACAGAAGATTGCTAGTTTGACATCAGGACATACAGAAGATTGTTAGTTTGACATCAGGACATACAGAAGATTGTTAGTTTGACATCAGGACATACAGAAGATTGCTAGTTTGACATCAGGACATACAGAAGATTGTTAGTTTGACATCAGGACATACAGAAGATTGTTAGTTTGACATCAGGACATACAGAAGATTGCTAGTTTGACATCAGGACATACAGAAGATTGTTAGTTTGACATCAGGACATACAGAAGATTGTTAGTTTGACATCAGGACATACAGAAGATTGTTAGTTTGGCATCAGGACATACAGAAGATTTTTAGTTTGACATCAGGACATACAGAAGATTGTTAGTTTGACATCAGGACATACAGAAGATTGCTAGTTTGACATCAGGACATACAGAAGATTGCTAGTTTGACATCAGGACATACAGAAGATTGCTAGTTTGACATCAGGACATACAGAAGATTGTAAGTTTGACATCAGGACATACAGAAGATTGTTAGTTTGACATCAGGACATACAGAAGATTGCTAGTTTGACATCAGGACATACAGAAGATTGCTTGTTTGGCATCAGGACATACAGAAGATTGCTAGTTTGACATCAGGACATACAGAAGATTGTTAGTTTGACATCAGGACATTCAGAAGATTGTTAGTTTGACATCAGGACATACAGAAGATTGCTAGTTTGACATCAGGACATACAGAAGATTGTTAGTTTGACATCAGGACATACAGAAGATTGCTAGTTTGACATCAGGACATACAGAAGATTGCTAGTTTGACATCAGGACATACAGAAGATTGCTAGTTTGACATCAGGACATACAGAAGATTGTTAGTTTGACATCAGGACATACAGAAGATTGCTAGTTTGACATCAGGACATACAGAAGAGTGTTAGTTTGACATCAGGACATACAGAAGATTGTAAGTTTGACATCAGGACATACGGAAGATTGTTAGTTTGACATCAGGACATACGGAAGATTGTTAGTTTGACATCAGGACATACGGAAGATTGCTAGTTTGACATCAGGACATACGGAAGATTGTTAGTTTGACATCAGGACATACAGAAGATTGCTAGTTTGACATCAGGACATACAGAAGATTGTTAGTTTGACATCAGGACATACAGAAGATTGTTAGTTTGACATCAGGACATACAGAAGATTGTTAGTTTGACATCAGGACATACAGAAGATTGCTAGTTTGACATCAGGACATACAGAAGATTGTTAGTTTGACATCAGGACATACAGAAGATTGCTAGTTTGACATCAGGACATACAGAAGATTGCTAGTTTGACATCAGGACATACAGAAGATTGTTAGTTTGACATCAGGACATACAGAAGATTGTAAGTTTGACATCAGGACATACAGAAGATTGTTAGTTTGACATCAGGACATACAGAAGATTGTTAGTTTGACATCAGGACATACAGAAGATTGTTAGTTTGACATCAGGACATACAGAAGATTGTTAGTTTGACATCAGGACATACAGAAGATTGCTAGTTTGACATCAGGACATACAGAAGATTGCTAGTTTGACATCAGGACATACAGAACATTGTTAGTTTGACATCAGGACATACAGAAGATTGCTAGTCTGACATCAGGACATACAGAAGATTGTTAGTTTGACATCAGGACATACAGAAGATTGTTAGTTTGACATCAGGACATACAGAAGATTGCTAGTTTGACATCAGGACATACAGAAGATTGCTAGTTTGACATCAGGACATACAAAAGATTGTTAGTTTGGCATCAGGACATACAGAAGATTGCTAGTTTGACATCAGGACATACAGAAGATTGTAAGTTTGACATCAGGACATACAGAAGATTGTTAGTTTGACATCAGGACATACAGAAGATTGCTAGTTTGACATCAGGACATACAGAAGATTGTTAGTTTGGCATCAGGACATACAGAAGATTGTTAGTTTGGCATCAGGACATACAGAAGATTGTTAGTCTAACATCAGGACATACAGAAGATTGTTAGTTTGACATCAGGACATACAGAAGATTGCTAGTTTGACATCAGGACATACAGAAGATTGCTAGTTTGACATCAGGACATACAGAAGATTGCTAGTTTGACATCAGGACATACAGAAGATTGTAAGTTTGACATCAGGACATACAGAAGATTGTTAGTTTGACATCAGGACATACAGAAGATTGTTAGTTTGACATCAGGACATACAGAAGATTGCTAGTTTGACATCAGGACATACAGAAGATTGTTAGTTTGACATCAGGACATACAGAAGATTGCTAGTTTGACATCAGGACATACAGAAGATTGTTAGTTTGACATCAGGACATACAGAAGATTGTTAGTTTGACATCAGGACATACAGAAGATTGCTAGTTTGACATCAGGACATACAGAAGATTGTTAGTTTGACATCAGGACATACAGAAGATTGTTAGTTTGGCATCAGGACATACAGAAGATTGTTAGTTTGGCATCAGGACATACAGAAGATTGTTAGTTTGACATCAGGACATACAGAAGATTGTTAGTTTGACATCAGGACATACAGAAGATTGCTAGTTTGACATCAGGACATACAGAAGATTGCTAGTTTGACATCAGGACATACAGAAGATTGCTAGTTTGACATCAGGACATACAGAAGATTGCTAGTTTGACATCAGGACATACAGAAGATTGTAAGTTTGACATCAGGACATACAGAAGATTGTTAGTTTGACATCAGGACATACAGAAGATTGCTAGTTTGACATCAGGACATACAGAAGATTGCTTGTTTGGCATCAGGACATACAGAAGATTGCTAGTTTGACATCAGGACATACAGAAGATTGTTAGTTTGACATCAGGACATACAGAAGATTGTTAGTTTGACATCAGGACATACAGAAGATTGCTAGTTTGACATCAGGACATACAGAAGATTGTTAGTTTGACATCAGGACATACAGAAGATTGCTAGTTTGACATCAGGACATACAGAAGATTGCTAGTTTGACATCAGGACATACAGAAGATTGTTAGTTTGACATCAGGACATACAGAAGATTGTTAGTTTGGCATCAGGACATACAGAAGATTGTTAGTTTGGCATCAGGACATACAGAAGATTGTTAGTTTGACATCAGGACATACAGAAGATTGTTAGTTTGACATCAGGACATACAGAAGATTGTTAGTTTGACATCAGGACATACAGAAGATTGCTAGTTTGACATCAGGACATACAGAAGATTGCTAGTTTGACATCAGGACATACAGAAGATTGCTAGTTTGACATCAGGACATACAGAAGATTGCTAGTTTGACATCAGGACATACAGAAGATTGCTTGTTTGGCATCAGGACATACAGAAGATTGCTTGTTTGGCATCAGGACATACAGAAGATTGCTTGTTTGGCATCAGGACATACAGAAGATTGCTTGTTTGGCATCAGGACATACAGAAGATTGCTACTTTGACATCAGGACATACAGAAGATTGTTAGTTTGACATCAGGACATACAGAAGATTGCTAGTTTGACATCAGGACATACAGAAGATTGCTAGTTTGACATCAGGACATACAGAAGATTGCTAGTTTGACATCAGGACATACAGAAGATTGTTAGTTTGACATCAGGACATACAGAAGATTGTTAGTTTGACATCAGGACATACAGAAGATTGTTAGTTTGACATCAGGACATACAGAAGATTGCTAGTTTGACATCAGGACATACAGAAGATTGTTAGTTTGACATCAGGACATACAGAAGATTGTTAGTTTGACATCAGGACATACAGAAGATTGTAAGTTTGGCATCAGGACATACAGAAGATTGTTAGTTTGACATCAGGACATACAGAAGATTGTTAGTTTGACATCAGGACATACAGAAGATTGTAAGTTTGACATCAGGACATACAGAAGATTGTAAGTTTGGCATCAGGACATACAGAAGATTGTTAGTTTGACATCAGGACATACAGAAGATTGTTAGTTTGACATCAGGACATACAGAAGATTGCTAGTTTGACATCAGGACATACAGAAGATTGTTAGTTTGACATCAGGACATACAGAACATTGTTAGTTTGACATCAGGACATACAGAAGATTGCTAGTTTGACATCAGGACATACAGAAGATTGTTAGTTTGACATCAGGACATACAGAAGATTGCTAGTTTGACATCAGGACATACAGAAGATTGTTAGTTTGACATCAGGACATACAGAAGATTGTTAGTTTGGCATCTTGACATGCAGTAGCTCTGTAGTAGAAATGATTGGCAGTTTATGAGGCAGAAGGCTGGCTACAGACAGCGACTGTCAGAAGATTTTGACTGACTTTCTATCCCACCAGGACATCACACAAGCAATAAACACCCGATGACACCATGTGGATGAGGATCACCCGTGGAGAGGTCCCGGAAACCGCGTTCAGCAATTAGGCCATATTTTTGGCCTGACTATATTGTGGCCCCCGGCATGAACCAGAGTAGGGCTTCAAATAACGAAAAATTGCATCCTAAAAAGGACGTGAGATTGGATTGACAACCTTCATTAGAAGTCTCAGAAGATTTTGTAACTTGGAATATATCAAATAGGTCACAGTCTGAACTTTTTACATTTACTGAAAGAATAAATACAGTTTATTTGACATAAATTTATCTAATATAAACTGTATGTATTACTTCAGTAAGTGTAATCTGTTCAACACAGATTATACTGTTGTCTTTTTTTTGGAGAACTTTTTTATGCCAGTGGACAATTGGGTGTATGCCATTATCTGTTTTATTACCTCTAATATTATCTTGATTATGCACCTTGTGGACTAAATATATTGTTGTCTAACTTGTTTCCTGCCTGTGTGTGCCACCTACCCAGAGATATCCACATCATGTTCCATGTTGAGGTAGGCCATGCCCTCAACACTTACTTTGAGTACAAGAGAGCTGCTGAGCACTTTGATTCTGCCAGGAAAATTTCAGGCATTCAGGTCAAACTGACAGGTCAGTTCCAGATTTGCTGGAGAACTGGTGAAATAGTTTGTCTCATATTTTAGAAGAATTGTTTTGTTGGAGGTTATATATTATATTTGTAAATCATAGAAAATACTTTTATCACAGTGATTTAATGCATTTACTTTTGAGCAGGTAGCTCCTGGCTAGCCATTGCCTTTTTGACATATGTAAAGGTCCTTTGCAGTTGTGAGCAGGAGATTTCGAGTGTGGACCCCTACAAAACAGCTTGATGATCTGGACTTTGCTGGTATTACATTTCTGTTCCACTCACGGAATCAGATACAAGATAAATTAAATATACTTGATCAAGATCACAGCAGCTTGGTCTGAAAATCAAATAGGGAAAGACAAAGATAATGAGAATAAATCGTGCAAATAGTAATCTGGTTTCTGTTAATGGTACCCACTCCAAGACTTGGAGTTGTACATCTGTTTGGGTAGTAATGTAAAATGGGGGAACTGATGGAGATAATAAAATATGAATACAAAAGGCAAGAGGAGCTTTTACAGCACTAGTGAATTTGTGGAGGTCAAAATAAATTAATACTAAACTTAAAAACTAAACTTAAAACTTTTAATTCTAATGTCAAATCCGTACTGATATATGGAAGAGAAACATGGAGAACAGCTAAGGCAGTTACTGATAAACTACAAACATTCATTAACTGGTGCCTGACTAGAATAGGGGTAATTAAATGGAATGATAGAATCACTGATGTAGAGCTTTGGGAGATAAATAAACAAGCTCCAGTGGACTAAGAGGTGAAGAAAAGACTCTTAGATAGGACACTTTGAGAAAAACCTAAGAACAATATAACTAGAATGTCTTTGCACTGGAGCCTACAGGGGCATAGATCTAAAGGAAGACCGAAAAACACTATGAGAAAAACCTGAGAACAATATAACTAGAATGTCTTTGCACTGGAGCCTACAGGGGCATAGATCTAAAGGAAGACCGAAAAACACTTGGAGAATGGAGCTAGAGAGTGAAGTTGAAAATGATGGGATGACATGGGGTGAGCTGCATGCGATGGTGAAGGGTAGAACGACTTGGCATGAGTTAGTTGAGGGCCTATGCTCCATTAGGTGATTGAAAGGCAGAAGTAGAAGGTAACTAGCCATTGCCTCTGACACATGTACAGGTCCTCCCCAGTCGTGGCCATGAGATTTAGAGTGTTTTGTTGATTGTAGAGTGGAGTGGTGGCAGCCGCTTGTGTCACAGCTCCACTCATCTTGGGCATTGTATCTGCTAGTCTTGAGCTGGTCCCTGATTACAGGAAGCAAGGGCTGCAGTTTGACCCACAGATTCAGTTTATTTCCTAACTGGGACATGACAGACCATAATTTCTCTCTTTAGCAGTGGGTCCTGATGGTTGTTTCTGTTAGTGTTCGAAAAGTCAGTGCCCCTGTTTGTCCAACGATTCAGTTATTCTTACCTGTAATTGTTTCTGTTAGTGTTTGAAGAGTCATTGCCCCTGTTTGTCCAGCGATTCAGTTATTCTTACCTGTAATTGTTTCTGTTAGTGTTTGAAGAGTCATTGCCCCTGTTTGTCCAACGATTCAGTTATTCTTACCTGTAATTGTTTCTGTTAGTGTTTGAAGAGTCATTGCCCCTGTTTGTCCAACGATTCAGTTATTCTTACCTGTAATTGTTTCTGTTAGTGTTTGAAGAGTCATTGCCCCTGTTTGTCCAACGATTCAGTTATTCTTACCTGTAATTGTTTCTGTTAGTGTTTGAAGAGTCATTGCCCCTGTTTGTCCAACGATTCAGTTATTCTTACCTGTAATTGTTTCTGTTAGTGTTTGAAGAGTCATTGCCCCTGTTTGTCCAGCGATTCAGTTATTCTTACCTGTAATTGTTTCTGTTAGTGTTTGAAGAGTCATTGCCCCTGTTTGTCCAGCGATTCAGTTATTCTTACCTGTAATTGTTTCTGTTAGTGTTTGAAGAGTCATTGCCCCTGTTTGTCCAACGATTCAGTTATTCTTACCTGTAATTGTTTCTGTTAGTGTTTGAAGAGTCATTGCCCCTGTTTGTCCAACGATTCAGTTATTCTTACCTGTAATTGTTTCTGTTAGTGTTCGAAAAGTCAGTGTCCCTGTTTGTCCAACGATTCAGTTATTCTTACCTGTAATTGTTTCTGTTAGTGTTTGAAGAGTCATTGCCCCTGTTTGTCCAACGATTCAGTTATTCTTACCTGTAATTGTTTCTGTTAGTGTTCGAAAAGTCAGTGCCCCTGTTTATCCAACGATTCAGGTATTTCCACCTGTAATTGTTTCTCTGTATTTGTGGGCTGGTTTGTAATCTGGGGAAAAAAATTTTTTCTGTGAAAAGTCTGTCAGCTTCATAATTTCTATGATTCTGAGGTTCTCTGGGATCCAGCTGAGATAGAGTTCAGCACCAGAGTTGATCAGTGAGTCTACCTCTCTATTGTACTCTGTTTTCTGGGGTCCAGCAGAGAGAGAGTTCAGCACCAGAGTTGATCAGTGAGTCTACCTCTCTATTGTACTCTGTTCTCTGGATCCAGCAGAGAGAGAGTGAGTTCAGCACCAGAGTTGATCAGTGAGTCTACCTCTCTATTGTACTCTGTTTTCTGGATCCAGCAGAGAGAGAGTGAGTTCAGCACCAGAGTTGATCAGTGAGTCTACCTCTCTATTGTACTCTGTTCTCTGGGATCCAGCAGAGAGAGAGAGTTCAGCACCAGAGTTGATCAGTGAGTCTACCTCTCTATTGTACTCTGTTTTCTGGGATCCAGCAGAGAGAGAGAGAGAGTTCAGCACCAGAGTTGATCAGTAAGTCTACCTCTATTGTACTCTGTTGTCTAAAACTCTAATTGCTGATTTTGAATCTGAGAATATAACACCATCAGATGGACTTATGCCACGTCTGCTAACTGTTTCACTTTAATGCCTCTGTTTCCTGCTACACCTAAGCAGATCTTTCCAGAGATGAAGGGGTGGTCTTCCGTATTGGATTTAATGTTTTCTGTTACAATACCATATCCTGCATCTGTGCCGCTTCACCATATTACTCCATGTATGTGGTTCACTTGTAGAAAATATGTTCCTGCAACCATATGCCCAAAATGTCTTTTTTAACATGCATAGAACTTGCTAAAGTACAAGTTTTTGATTCAGAATAGGAGACACTGGTGTCAGGAACCTACAGGCTAAGATATCATCATGTAGTTTTATAATGTTGAAACATTAGCCCAGTAGTTGTGTCCTTTACACATTGTTATTGCATCATGTTAATATTCAAATATTGTGTGCTGTGTACAGTTACCACTTGGCATTAGTTGTCTATTTTTGTCTAGTTGTCTAAAGTCTAAAGTGTTCCTACTTCACTGTAGTTGTCTATGTTAAATGTAGTGTTCCTAATTCACTGTAGTTGTCTATGTTAAATGTAGTGTTCCTACTTCACTGTAGTTGTCTATGTTAAATGTAGTGTTCCTACTTCACTGTAGTTGTCTATGTTAAATGTAGTGTTCCTACTTCACTGTAGTTGTCTATGTTAAATGTAGTGTTCCTACTTCACTGTAGTTGTCTATGTTAAATGTAGTGTTCCTACTTCATTGTAGTTGTCTATGTTAAATGTAGTGTTCCTACTTCACTGTAGTTGTCTATGTTAAATGTAGTGTTCCTACTTCACTGTAGTTGTCTATGTTAAATGTAGTGTTCCTACTTCACTGTAGTTGTCTATGTTAAATGTAGTGTTCCTACTTCACTGTAGTTGTCTATGTTAAATGTAGTGTTCCTACTTCACTGTAGTTGTCTATGTTAAATGTAGTGTTCCTACTTCATTGTAGTTGTCTATGTTAAATGTAGTGTTCCTACTTCACTGTAGTTGTCTATGTTAAATGTAGTGTTCCTACTTCACTGTAGTTGTCTATGTTAAATGTAGTGTTCCTACTTCACTGTAGTTGTCTATGTTAAATGTAGTGTTCCTACTTCACTGTAGTTGTCTATGTTAAATGTAGTGTTCCTACTTCATTGTAGTTGTCTATGTTAAATGTAGTGTTCCTACTTCACTGTAGTTGTCTATGTTAAATGTAGTGTTCCTACTTCACTGTAGTTGTCTATGTTAAATGTAGTGTTCCTACTTCACTGTAGTTGTCTATGTTAAATGTAGTGTTCCTACTTCACTGTAGTTGTCTTTGTTAAATGTAGTGTTCCTACGTCACTGTAGTTGTCTATGTTAAATGTAGTGTTCCTACTTCATTGTAGTTGTCTTTGTTAAATGTAGTGTTCCTACTTCACTGTAGTTGTCTATGTTAAATGTAGTGTTCCTACGTCACTGTAGTTGTCTATGTTAAATGTAGTGTTCCTACTTCACTGTAGTTGTCTATGTTAAATGTAGTGTTCCTACGTCACTGTAGTTGTCTATGTTAAATGTAGTGTTCCTACTTCATTGTAGTTGTCTTTGTTAAATGTAGTGTTCCTACTTCACTGTAGTTGTCTATGTTAAATGTAGTGTTCCTACTTCACTGTAGTTGTCTATGTTAAATGTAGTGTTCCTACTTCACTGTAGTTGTCTATGTTAAATGTAGTGTTCCTACTTCACTGTAGTTGTCTATGTTAAATGTAGTGTTCCTACTTCACTGTAGTTGTCTATGTTAAATGTAGTGTTCCTACTTCATTGTAGTTGTCTTTGTTAAATGTAGTGTTCCTACTTCACTGTAGTTGTCTATGTTAAATGTAGTGTTCCTACTTCACTGTAGTTGTCTATGTTAAATGTAGTGTTCCTACTTCACTGTAGTTGTCTATGTTAAATGTAGTGTTCCTACTTCATTGTAGTTGTCTTTGTTAAATGTAGTGTTCCTACTTCACTGTAGTTGTCTATGTTAAATGTAGTGTTCCTACTTCATTGTAGTTGTCTTTGTTAAATGTAGTGTTCCTACTTCACTGTAGTTGTCTATGTTAAATGTAGTGTTCCTACTTCACTGTAGTTGTCTATGTTAAATGTAGTGTTCCTACTTCACTGTAGTTGTCTATGTTAAATGTAGTGTTCCTACTTCATTGTAGTTGTCTTTGTTAAATGTAGTGTTCCTACTTCACTGTAGTTGTCTATGTTAAATGTAGTGTTCCTACTTCACTGTAGTTGTCTATGTTAAATGTAGTGTTCCTACTTCACTGTAGTTGTCTATGTTAAATGTAGTGTTCCTACTTCATTGTAGTTGTCTTTGTTAAATGTAGTGTTCCTACTTCACTGTAGTTGTCTATGTTAAATGTAGTGTTCCTACGTCACTGTAGTTGTCTATGTTAAATGTAGTGTTCCTACATCATTGTAGTTGTCTATGTTAAATGTAGTGTTCCTACTTCACTGTAGTTGTCTATGTTAAATGTAGTGCTCCTACTTCATTGTAGTTGTCTTTGTTAAATGTAGTGTTCCTACTTCACTGTAGTTGTCTATGTTAAATGTAGTGTTCCTACTTCACTGTAGTTGTCTATGTTAAATGTAGTGCTCCTACTTCATTGTAGTTGTCTTTGTTAAATGTAGTGTTCCTACTTCACTGTAGTTGTCTATGTTAAATGTAGTGTTCCTACTTCACTGTAGTTGTCTATGTTAAATGTAGTGTTCCTACTTCATTGTAGTTGTCTTTGTTAAATGTAGTGTTCCTACTTCACTGTAGTTGTCTATGTTAAATGTAGTGTTCCTACTTCACTGTAGTTGTCTATGTTAAATGTAGTGCTCCTACTTCATTGTAGTTGTCTATGTTAAATGTAGTGTTCCTACTTCACTGTAGTTGTCTATGTTAAATGTAGTGTTCCTACTTCACTATAGTTGTCTATGTTAAATGTAGTGCTCCTACTTCATTGTAGTTGTCTTTGTTAAATGTAGTGTTCCTACTTCACTGTAGTTGTCTATGTTAAATGTAGTGTTCCTACTTCACTGTAGTTGTCTATGTTAAATGTAGTGCTCCTACTTCATTGTAGTTGTCTTTGTTAAATGTAGTGTTCCTACTTCACTGTAGTTGTCTTTGTTAAATGTAGTGTTCCTACTTCACTGTAGTTGTCTATGTTAAATGTAGTGTTCCTACTTCACTGTAGTTGTCTTTGTTAAACGTAGTGTTCCTACTTCACTGTAGTTCTCTATGTTAAATGTAGTGTTCCTACTTCATTGTAGTTGTCTTTGTTAAATGTAGTGTTCCTACTTCACTGTAGTTGTCTATGTTAAATGTAGTGTTCCTACTTCACTGTAGTTGTCTATGTTAAATGCAGTGTTCCTACTTCACTGTAGTTCTCTATGTTAAATGTAGTGTTCCTACTTCACTGTAGTTCTCTATGTTAAATGCAGTGTTCCTACCTCACTGTAGTTCTCTATGTTATGTGATGTGTATGTAATACTACTACCTGAGGTCAGTATGTTCCTGCACATATTTGATGGATGTAGTCTCTGTATACAGGGCGGGCCCTAGTCTCTACATTTAACTGTTGTTTCAGGGGCCATGGGCAAGAGAACCCGGTTCCAGGAGTCTGACACAGCACAGCTGGTGCTCCAAGTGCTCAAGGAGAACACGGAGGAGCAGGAGAATGGGGAGCACATTGTTGTCAAGCCTGCCTGTTTACCCAAGGTCTTGATGTGTTTCTTTGATGTGGCTAGTATATATAGTCAATGTTTGAGAACAGCTGGTTTAGATACATAGGTTTATGTAGGAGAGATGGTAAAAAAAGGTAATGCCTCCTATTTTGTATCTGTAAATACTGTATTCGTATGCAGTTTGTAAATTTAGCCTGGTTCCTTGGAAACTGCTCTGCTCTATATAGGAATACCCGATCTGTTTCATCAACAGGGGGCACCACTGTAACGTTTTAAAAATGGCTACCATAATTTTAGGTTGAAAGAACATAAAGTCACAGAGTTCCTCAATGCTGAAGGCAAGACCCCAAGTCACATCCATAAACATTTGAAGAATGTTCATTGAGATTCATCAGTGGATGTTAGCACTGTCCAACAGTGAGTACATCATTATGGTTCATTGAGATTCAACAGTGGATGTTGGCACTGTCCAACACTGGGTACATCATTATGATTCATTGATATTCAACAGTGGATGTTAGCACTGTCCAACAGTGAGTACATTGTTATGGTTCATTGAGATTCAACAGTGGATGTTAGCACTGTCCAACACTGGGTACATCATTATGGTTCATTGAGATTCAACAGTGGATGTTAGCACTGTCCCAACAGTGAGTACATCATTATGATTGATTGAGATTCAACAGTGGATGTTAACACTGTCCAACACTGGGTACATTGTTATGGTTCATTGAGATTAATCAGTGGATGTTGGCACTGTCCAACAGTGAGTACATCATTATGATTCATTGAGATTCAACAGTGGATGTTAGCACTGTCTAACAGTGAGTACATCATTATGATTGATTGAGATTCAACAGTGGATGTTGGCACTGTCCAACACTGGGTACATCGTTATGGTTCATTGAGATTCAACAGTGGATGTTGGCACTGTCCAACAGTGAATACATCATTATGATTGATTGAGATTCAACAGTGGATGTTGGCACTGTCCAACAGTGAGTACATCATTATGATTGATTGAGATTCAACAGTGGATGTTGGCACTGTCCAACAGTGAGTACATCATTATGATTGATTGAGATTCAACAGTGGATGTTAGCATTGTCCAACACTGGGTACATTGTTATGATGAACCTTGATGAAGCTGGAGTAGGTCAGTCCTTACTGGCTGGATCAAAATTAGCTGGCCATTCATCTACCACAGTTACTAGTTAGTCTTTCCTTTTGAGCTCAAGGTGGCACATAGGGCAGAGGTCAGAGCTCTGTGTGTCTGGCGGTTCGTAGCCACCGGTTTTATGTCTTGTATGTTCATTAGGCCCGTGTCTGAGCCTTTCCTGACAATGGTTCTACACAGTCTGTCTTGGTCTTCCCCGATTTCTTATCCCTTCCTGTGTCCATATAAGGGCTTGATGGGGAAGTCTTGACTTATCCCTTCCTGTGTCCATATAAGGGCTTGATGGGGAAGTCTTGACTTATCCCTTCCTGTGTCCATATAAGGGCTTGATGGGGAAGTCTTGACTTATCCCTTCCTGTGTCCATATAAGGGCTTGATGGGGAAGTCTTGACTTATCCCTTCCTGTGTCCATATAAGGGCTTGATGGGGAAGTCTTGACTTATCCCTTCCTGTGTCCATATAAGGGCTTGATGGGGAAGTCTTGACTTATCCCTTCCTGTGTCCATATAAGGGCTTGATGGGGAAGTCTTGACTTATCCCTTCCTGTGTCCATATAAATGCTTGATGGGGATGTCTTTACTTATCCCTTCCTGTGTCCATATAAGGGCTTGATGGGGAAGTCTTTACTTATCCCTTCCTGTGTCCATATAAGGGCTTGATGGGGAAGTCTTGACTTATCCCTTCCTGTGTCCATATAAGGGCTTGATGGGGAAGTCTTTACTTATCCCTTCCTGTGTCCATATAAGGGCTTGATGGGGAAGTCTTTACTTATCCCTTCCTGTGTCCATATAAGGGCTTGATGGGGAAGTCTTTACTTATCCATTCTGTGTGCATGGCGGATATAATTCTAGCGTCAGTTTCTGATAAAATTTGGTACATTTTCTTGCTTGGTCTCTTGTTCTATTTGCGTATATGATCTGAAATCTGTCCAGTGGATATTCAGTATTCTTCTAAGACATCAGTTCTCAAAATTGTCTAATTTTTTTATCAAGAGCTACTGTTGCTTTCTTTCTCTCGCATTCATAAGGTAGCACTGGAATCACACAAGAGTTGAAGATTGTAAGTTTTGTGTGTTTGCTGGGTGTCATTGACCTCCAGATGTTTGAAAAGGCACTAGAAGCCAGTGTGATTCTAAATGATATTTCTGGGGCTGAATCCCCTGAGGATGTCATCTTACTCCTTAGGTATGTAAAGCTGTCGACTTTTTCAAGGATGTGATTGTTTAGTTTCATGTCCACTGAACTACTGTTAAGATCCATAATGTTTGCTTTTGCTGTATTACTTTGGAGTCCAATTGGTCCTGAAATACTGCACAAAGTTACCGAACGCAACATTTACTGAACACAACATTTACTGAACACAACATTTACCGAACACAACATTTACCGAACACAACATTTACCGAACACAACATTTACCGAACACAACATTTATCGAACACAACATTTACTGAACACAACATTTATCCAGTTGACGAGAATCAGAACTGTTGACATATGCAGAATGCTTTGAGGATAACATAAATTATAACTTGCAACCCACAAGTTTTTTTAAAATGTTTACAGATCTAAGTAAATTGAGGGAGGTGGGGGAGAGGGGGAGAAATGTGCAAGCCTTGTCTTAAGTCCTGAAATTCATTGTTCATTTCTGTTAGAGATGCCCATATTTTTCTGTAATTTCTGTTATTTTTGAAACTATAACTTCTATTAATTTTAAATCTGTATAGCTTCTATTGTTTTTAAAACTCTTTTTCTCCGTGTGGGTTCCAAACCCCATTGGGGGGTGGGGGGGGGGGAAGTGGTAGACTCACTGTCTTCAAAACAAGCGAGCTGAAAAGTCACTAATTAGGAGGGCTTGCGTCGGAGTGCGTCTGCCTGAGAGACAAGAAACCACAGTCTGCTTACAGATAAGCCAGATCTGTTGAGTGAATGTGTCCACTAATTCCAGTTCTGAAACAAGATGAAAGTTTAGAGAAGTGGACGAACAACCAGAACTTTCCGCTAAAGTTCACAGCCAATGACCATGAAGAAAAAGAATGAACTTAATTGTTCTTTTAACTAAAGTTTGTTGCCTTTGAGTTCTTGTCATCATGCTACTTATTTGTGGATTGTGTGAAATAAATAAGATTCTGTTTGTCTCATTACCATTCTAGAACCTGCCACTTGATGATGATACTGTCTTGAATGAGGTCAAGTTTGCAGATGATTCAGTCCTGGTATCCCCCAGGTTGTCCTCCATTGAACAAGTGTTGATTCTTGGACTGATGTAAGTACTGTAGACTTGATATCAGTGTAAGTACTGTAGACTTGATATCAGTGTAAGTACTGTAGACTTGATATCAGTGTAAGTACTGTAGACTTGATATCAGTGTAAGTACTGTAGACTTGATATCAATGTAAGTACTGCAGACTTGATATCAATGTAAGTACTGTAGACTTGATTTCAGTGTAAGTACTGTAGACTTGATATCAATGTAAGTACTGCAGACTTGATATCAATGTAAGTACTGTAGACTTGATATCAATGTAAGTACTGTAGACTTGATTTCAGTGTAAGTACTGTAGACTTGATATCAATGTAAGGACTGTAGACTTGATATCAGTGTAAGGACTGTAGACTTGATATCAGTGTAAGGACTGTAGACTTGATATCAGTGTGAGAACTGTAGACTTGATATCAGTGTAAGGACTGTAGACTTGATATCAGTGTGAGAACTGTAGACTTGATATCAGTGTGAGAACTGTAGACTTGATATCAGTGTAAGGACTGTAGACCTAATTTCAATGTAAGTACTGTAGACTTGATATTTGATGTTGATTGTTGGATCAAAGTAAGTACTGTACACTTGATATCTGATGTTAATTGTTGGATCAAAGTAAGTACTGTACACTTGATATCATTGTTAGTACTGTAAACTTGATATCAGTGTGAGTACTGTAGACTTGATATCAGTGTAAGTACTGTAGACTTGATATCAGTCTGAGTACTATAGCATTTTCTTGTATTTCAGCCCTCCCATTGTGTATCCAATGAATTGCTCAAAGTGCACCTCCAATCCACCCCTACCACAAATGATCAGTCAGTCTTTGTACATAAGATGTAAGATTCCATAGAACTAGACAGAAGATGACCAATGATCAGTCAGTCTTTGTACATAAGATGTAAGATTCCATAGAAATAGAAAAAAGATGACCAATGATCAGTCAGTCTTTGTACATAAGATGTAAGATTCCATAGAACTAGACAGAAGATGACCAATGATCAGCCAGTCTTTGTACATAAGATGTAAGATTCCATAGAAATGGACAGAAGATGACCAATGATCAGTCAGTCTTTGTACATAAGATGTAAGATTCCATAGAAATGGACAAAAGATGACCAATGATCAGTCAGTCTTTGTACATAAGATGTAAGATTCCATAGAAATAGAAAGAAGATGACCAATGATCAGTCAGTCTTTGTACATAAGATGTAAGATTCCATAGAACTAGACAGAAGATGACCAATGATCAGCCAGTCTTTGTACATAAGATATAAGATTCCATAGAAATGGACAGAAGATGACCAATGATCAGTCAGTCTTTGTACATAAGATGTAAGATTACATAGAAATAGAAAAAAGATGACCAATGATCAGTCAGTCTTTGTACACAAGATGTAAGATTCCATAGAAATAGAAAGAAGATGACCAATGATCAGTCAGTCTTTGTACATAAGATGTAAGATTCCATAGAAATAGAAAGAAGATGACCAATGATCAGTCAGTCTTTGTACATAAGATGTAAGATTCCATAGAAATAGAAAGAAGATGACCAATGATCAGTCAGTCTTTGTACATAAGATGTTAGATTCCATAGAAATAGAAAGAAGATGACCAATGATCAGTCAGTCTTTGTACATAAGATGTAAGATTCCATAGAAATAGAAAGAAGATAACCAATGATAAGCACTGTGAGTCCAAGAGTCTCCTTGACTCCGGCATCAGAAAATGAGAGTTTAGTGTCAGAAACGGACACCAGCACTTGTGATCTCACTGAAAGACTTGTTCTACATCCACTTGTGATCTCAGTGAAAGACTTGTTCTACATCCACTTGTGATCTCAGTAAAAGACCTGTTCTACATCCACTTGTGATCTCAGTGGAAGACCTGTTCTACATCCACTTGTGATCTCAGTGGAAGACCTGTTCTACATCCACTTGTGATCTCAATGAAAGACCTGTTCTACATCCACTTGTGATCTCAGTGGAAGACCTGTTCTACATCCACTTGTGATCTCAGTAAAAGACCTGTTCTACATCCACTTGTGATCTCAGTGGAAGACCTGTTCTACATCCACTTGTGATCTCAGTAAAAGACCTGTTCTACATCCACTTGTGATCTCAGTAAAAGACCTGTTCTACATCCACTTGTGATCTCAGTAAAAGACCTGTTCTACATCCACTTGTGATCTCAGTAAAAGACCTGTTCTACATCCACTTGTGATCTCAGTAAAAGACCTGTTCTACATCCACTTGTGATCTCAGTAAAAGACCTGTTCTACATCCACTTGTGATCTCAATGAAAGACCTGTTCTACATCCACTTGTGATCTCAGTGGAAGACCTGTTCTACATCCACTTGTGATCTCAATGAAAGACCTGTTCTACATCCACTTGTGATCTCAGTGGAAGACCTGTTCTACATCCACTTGTGATCTCAGTAAAAGACCTGTTCTACATCCACTTGTGATCTCAGTAAAAGACCTGTTCTACATCCACTTGTGATCTCAGTGAAAGACCTGTTCTACATCCACTTGTGATCTCAGTGAAAGACCTGTTCTGCATCCACTTGTGATCTCAGTGAAAGACCTGTTCTACATCCTACATCCACTTGTGATCTCAGTGAAAGACCTGTTCTACATCCACTTGTGATCTCAGTAAAAGACCTGTCAGCAGACCTGGTGGTCTGGCGTTTCCTAAAACACTTTCCACACGCAAAGGATTCTTTTCCTGGGAGAAAGAAAAGATCCACTGCTCCCTTAAAGTCATGTCAGAAAATGTGATTAATAAGGACTTTGCTGAAATCAGATGTTTTGTGTCAAGATATTCAGATATTGCAGCCCAGCTGTAAACCGCAACAGTGTCCCAACCACCCTTTTAAAGATGAAAGCAGAAGAAAAAAGAAGATTATCATTTTGTGACACAATTGATGGCTTTTCTTTCACCTTTAGGGAGAGTTACAGACGCAGTCGAGCTCAGGAGAGGTTGACAGATGAAGAAGTTCTTACGTATATATCTGTATGTTGTTCTTTGGTTTTTCACGTTTATGTTAGTAGATTCTTGTCCACTTGTCACATTTGTATTAGCATTATTTTCTACCTTCTCTCCCCCCCCCCCCACACACACACACACACATATATTATTGTACACGTATGAGTACATTGTCTGTCCTGTCAGATATATATTACCAGATAGTTATCTGCCTCTCGCACATATTGCTGTTTACTGGTCTGATTTGTCATCTATTTTAATGTGTTGTTACATTATTGTCTGCCTGTTGCTACATTATCTGCCTGTTACATTATTGTCTGCCTACCTAATTACATTTAAATGAGTAGAGTCTGTCTTCTCACATATGTAAATAGAGCCTTACATAAAGACTTGACCAAACATACCTCCACACTCAGCGTAGAAGAGGACAGATTTAACCATGTCATTATAAACTTCTGCGCCCAGCACAGAACAGGACAAACTCAACCGTTCTCTGAGGTTTTTTTGTAAAACAGGATTAAAGAGAAAAGACAGAAAACGGTATCATAAGAGACATCTACATCCCAGTGAAGAAGAGGAAAGACTAAACAGTATCCTGGGGCAGTTTTGTAAAACTGTAAAAGAGAAAGGATAGCTCTAAAGTTCCCCCTCCCCCCAGTCCCCAGGAGACTGATGGTACTTTATGATCTATGGTGAGATTACTCTAGAATGATCTATGGTGAGATTACTCTAGAATGATCTATGGTGAGATAACTCTAGAATGATCTATGGTGAGATTACTCTAGAATGATCTTGAGCTGTGTCCATGGAACCATGCTGGTGTTGGTTTCAGTTTCTCCTGTCTCACACCAACAACTGGAATGTGTCTGTGTGTGCCTTGAATCTGAGGTCAAAGCTGGAAAGAGAAAACCGGAGACGGGTGGAGAGATCTATGATGCAGTTGGAGGTATGAACCAGTATCTTTTGTTTGTGTGTTCTCTATGTCATTGACAGGGGAGGTAACACTTGTTGGATGGCACACATAGGGGAAATTACCCCGTTAGTGGCTTTCACTGCGTGGTACATGTGGTCAGAGTGAGAAAGAGCAGTTTGACAAGAACACAATCACCAGTGACAGTGTGTACATTGCTACTAGAAAGCTTTATAAGCTCAGACAGAAATTAAAACTCAAAGACTATAATCAATCTGGAGTAAAAACCTAAATTAAAATAGTGCTTAGCTATAACACAGAGCCCCTAGAAAAAGCCCCTCTTATCAGACCACAAAAGATTTATTGGCTATCCTTACGTCCTTTTTCAGGACGTAATTTTTTGTTATTTGAAGCCCCACTCTGGCTTTTGCCAGGGGCCGCATAATAGGCAGGCCATAAATATGGCCAATTGTCTGAGCGCGGTTTCTGGGACCTCTCTACGGTGATCCTCACCCACATGGTGGCACTTTGTGTCATCGGGTGTTTATCGCTTGTGTGATGTCCTGGTGGGGTAGAAATTCATTCATTCATTCAAAATATGTATTGTTCGACACATGCGAACTGAAAGAAAGTTTCTCAGTCAGAGTAGTGGAAGGTTTTATTGAACGAACAAACTTTATTTTCAAAGGGTTACATATTGGGCACGCAGGCCCGTCTGACATTCTGCCCTTCTAAGCACTCATTTTTCAGAGTACCAATACCTGTTATCAATAATGCATGTTATGGATATAATAAAGAAATATAAATTATAGTATAATGCATACACACATCATATGTACACGATCGTACACACTCACACACATGTATACATACTCCTACATTCTCATACATGCAAACTCATATACAGACATAAGTGATACATACACACATGCATCTACATACATATACAAGCATACACATACATAGACATAAATGCACAAACAGAAAACACACACTCATACATTTATGGATATACATGCACACACACATTCCATTCATACACATCTATTCATGCACCCATGCATACTATCACATGTACAGACAGCAACATATGCCCAAAACCACACATTTACACTTACATGAATACATACACCCATATATATGCATACATACATGCATACATATATTCAGACATACATGCATACATATATTCAGACATACATGCATGCATACACATACATGCATATGTACACACATACATACACTCACATCTTTACACAAATACATTCATACATACCTAAATACACACATATACACCCACATACTTATGGACAATAGAGGAGGTAAACTTAGTTCCATGTGTGTACATTATCTGCTCATAGTTCATTTGTCCTGTCTGTCATGAGCCTTCTCTTTCATTGAGTCATTTCTTTTAGAGCTGCTTGCCATGGTGCCAGCAAACAGTCCAACATTCTGTGTCTGGCTGTGGTTTATGGTACAGCTAACAGTCCAACATTCTGTGTCTGGCTATGGTGTATGGTACAGCTAACAGTCCAACATTCTGTGTCTGGCTATGGTGTATGGTACAGCTAACAGTCCAACATTCTGTGTCTGGCTATGGTTTATGGTACACCTAACAGTCCAACATTATGTGTCTGGCTGTGGTGTATGGTACAGCTAACAGTCCAACATTCTGTGTGCTGGCAGTATCCAGTCCAACATTCTGTGTCTGGCTGTGGTTTGGCTGTGGTACAGCTAACAGTCCAACATTTCTGTGTCTGGCTGTGGTGTATGGTACAGCTAACAGTCCAACATTGTGTGTCTGGCTGTGGTGTATGGTACAGCTAACAGTCCAACATTGTGTGTCTGGCTGTGGTGTATTCTGCGCTCTGGCAGTGGTGTTATGTACAGCTAACAGTACAGCAAACAGTCCAACATTCTGTGTCTGGCTGTGGTGTATGGTACAGCTAACAG
>CAJHNH020001154.1:257588-369033 GCA_905116865.2 Candidula unifasciata
TGGTGTATGGTACAGCTAACAGTCCAACATTCTGTGTCTGGCTGTGGTGTATGGTACAGCTAACAGTCCAACATTCTGTGTCTGGCTGTGGTGTATGGTACAGCTAACAGTAACATTCTGTGTCCAACATTCCAACATTCTGTGTCTGGCTGTGGTGTATGGTACAGCTAACAGTCCAACATTCTGTGTCTGGCTGTGGTGTATGGTACAGCTAACAGTCCAACATTCTGTGTCTGGCTGTGGTGTATGGTACAGCTAACAGTCCAACATTCTGTGTCTGGCTGTGGTGTATGGTACAGCTAACAGTCCAACATTCTGTGTCTGGCTGTGGTGTATGGTACAGCTAACAGTCCAACATTCTGTGTCTGGCTGTGGTGGTACAGCTAACAGTCCAACATTGTGTGTGTGGTGTATGGTACAGCTAACAGTCCAACATTCTGTGTCTGGCTGTGGTGTATGGTACAGCTAAACAGTCCAACACTCTGTGTCTGGCTGTGGTGTGGTACAGCTAACAGTAACATTCTGTCTGTCCTGGCTACAGCTAACAGTCCAACATTCTGTGTCTGGCTGTGGTGTATGGTACAGCTAACAGTCCAACATTCTGTGTCTGGCTGTGGTTTATGGTACAGCTAACAGTCCAACATTCTGTGTCTGGCTGTGGTGTATGGTACAGCTAACAGTCCAACATTCTGTGTCTGGCTGTGGTTATATGGTACAGCTAACAGTCCAACATTCTGTGTCTGGCTGTGGTGTATGGTACAGCTAACAGTCCAACATTCTGTGTCTGGCTGTGGTGTATGGTACAGCTAACAGTCCAACATTCTGTGTCTGGCTGTGGTGTATGGTACAGCTAACAGTCCAACATTCTGTGTCTGGCTGTGGTGTATGGTACAGCTAACAGTCCAACATTCTGGTCTGGCTGTGGTGTATGGTACAGCTAACAGTCCAACATTCTGTGTCTGGCTGTGGTGTATGGTACAGCTAACAGTCCCACATTCTGTGTCTGGCTGTGGTGTATGGTACAGCTAACAGTCCAACATTCTGTGTCTGGCTGTGGTTTATGGTACAGCTAACAGTCCAACATTCTGTGTCTGGCTGTGGTGTATGGTACAGCTAACAGTCCAACATTCTGTGTCTGGCTGTGGTGTATGGTACAGCTAACAGTCCAAACATTCTGTGTCTGGCTGTGGTGTATGGTACAGCTAACAGTCCAACATTCTGTGTCTGGCTGTGGTGGCTATGGTACAGCTAACAGTCCAACATTCTGTGTCTGGCTGTGGTGTATGGTACAGCTAACAGTCCAACATTCTGTGTCTGGCTGTGGTGTATGGTACAGCTAACAGTCCAACATTCTGTGTCTGGCTGTGGTGTATGGTACAGCTAACAGTCCAACATTCTGTGTCTGGCTGTGGTGTATGGTACAGCATTAACAGTCCTAACATTTCTGTGTCTGGCTGTGGTGTATGGTACAGCTAACAGTCCAACATTCTGTGTCTGGCTGTGGTTTATGGTACAGCTAACAGTCCAACATTCTGTGTCTGGCTGTGGTGTATGGTACAGCTAACAGTCCAACATTCTGTGTCTGGCTGTGGTGTATGGTACAGCTAACAGTCCAACATTCTGTGTCTGGCTGTGGTGTATGGTACAGCTAACAGTCCAACATTCTGTGTCTGGCTGTGGTGTATGGTACAGCTAACAGTCCAACATTCTGTGTCTGGCTGTGGTGTATGGTACAGCTAACAGTCCAACATTCTGTGTCTGGCTGTGGTGTATGGTACAGCTAACAGTCCAACATTCTGTGTCTGGCTGTGGTGTATGGTACAGCTAACAGTCCAACATTCTGTGTCTGGCTGTGGTGTATGGTACAGCTAACAGTCCAACATTCTGTGTCTGGCTGTGGTGTATGGTACAGCTAACAGTCCAACATTCTGTGTCTGGCTGTGGTGTATGGTACAGCTAACAGTCCAACATTCTGTGTCTGGCTGTGGTGTATGGTACAGCTAACAGTCCAACATTCTGTGTCTGGCTGTGGTTTATGGTACAGCTAACAGTCCAACATTCTGTGTCTGGCTGTGGTGTATGGTACAGCTAACAGTCCAACATTCTGTGTCTGGCTGTGGTGTATGGTACAGCTAACAGTCCAACATTCTGTGTCTGGCTGTGGTGTATGGTACAGCTAACAGTCCAACATTCTGTGTCTGGCTGTGGTGTATGGTACAGCTAACAGTCCAACATTCTGTGTCTGGCTGTGGTGTATGGTACAGCTAACAGTCCAACATTCTGTGTCTGGCTGTGGTGTATGGTACAGCTAACAGTCCAACATTCTGTGTCTGGCTGTGGTGTATGGTACAGCTAACAGTCCAACATTCTGTGTCTGGCTGTGGTGTATGGTACAGCTAACAGTCCAACATTGTGTGTCTGGCTGTGGTGTCTGGCTATGGTACAGCTAACAGTCCAACATTCTGTGTCTGGCTGTGGTGTATGGTACAGCTAACAGTCCAACATTCTGTGTCTGGCTGTGGTGTATGGTACAGCTAACAGTCCAACATTCTGTGTCTGGCTGTGGTGTATGGTACAGCTAACAGTCCAACATTCTGTGTCTGGCTGTGGTGTATGGTACAGCTAACAGTCCAACATTCTGTGTCTGGCTGTGGTGTATGGTACAGCTAACAGTCCAACATTCTGTGTCTGGCTGTGGTGTATGGTACAGCTAACAGTCCAACATTCTGTGTCTGGCTGTGGTGTATGGTACAGCTAACAGTCCAACATTCTGTGTCTGGCTGTGGTGTATGGTACAGCTAACAGTCCAACATTTCTGTGTCTGGCTGTGGTGTATGGTACAGCTAACAGTCCAACATTCTGTGTCTGGCTGTGGTGTATGGTACAGCTAACAGTCCAACATTCTGTGTCTGGCTGTGGTGTATGGTACAGCTAACAGTCCAACATTCTGTGTCTGGCTGTGGTGTATGGTACAGCTAACAGTCCAACATTCTGTGTCTGGCTGTGGTGTATGGTACAGCTAACAGTCCAACATTCTGTGTCTGGCTGTGGTGTATGGTACAGCTAACAGTCCAACATTCTGTGTCTGGCTGTGGTATGGTACAGCTAACAGTCCAACATTCTGTGTCTGGCTGTGGTGTATGGTACAGCTAACAGTCCAACATTCTGTGTCTGGCTGTGGTGTATGGTACAGCTAACAGTCCAACATTCTGTGTCTGGCTGTGGTGTATGGTACAGCTAACAGTCCAACATTGTATGTGTCAGTCCTGTGGTGTATGGTACAGCTAACAGTCCAACATTCTGTGTCTGGCTGTGGTTTATGGTACAGCTAACAGTCCAACATTCTGTGTCTGGCTGTGGTGTATGGTACAGCTAACAGTCCAACATTCTGTGTCTGGCTGTGGTGTATGGTACAGCTAACAGTCCAACATTCTGTGTCTGGCTGTGGTGTATGGTACAGCTAACAGTCCAACATTCTGTGTCTGGCTGTGGTGTATGGTACAGCTAACAGTCCAACATTCTGTGTCTGGCTGTGGTGTATGGTACAGCTAACAGTCCAACATTCTGTGTCTGGCTGTGGTGTATGGTACAGCTAACAGTCCAACATTCTGTGTCTGGCTGTGGTGTATGGTACAGCTAACAGTCCAACATTCTGTGTCTGGCTGTGGTGTATGGTACAGCTAACAGTCCAACATTCTGTGTCTGGCTGTGGTGTATGGTACAGCTAACAGTCCAACATTCTGTGTCTGGCTGGCTAACAGTGGTGTCTGTATGGTACAGCTAACAGTCCAACATTCTGTGTCTGGCTGTGGTGTATGGTACAGCTAACAGTCCAACATTCTGTGTCTGGCTGTGGTGTATGGTACAGCTAACAGTCCAACATTCTGTGTCTGGCTGTGGTGTATGGTACAGCTAACAGTCCAACATTCTGTGTCTGGCTGTGGTGTATGGTACAGCTAACAGTCCAACATTCTGTGTCTGGCTGTGGTGTATGGTACAGCTAACAGTCCAACATTCTGTGTCTGGCTGTGGTGTATGGTACAGCTAACAGTCCAACATTCTGTGTGGTGTATGGTGGCTTCTGTGTCTATGGTACAGCTAACAGTCCAACATTCTGTGTCTGGCTGTGGTGTATGGTACAGCTAACAGTCCAACATTCTGTGTCTGGCTGTGGTGTATGGTACAGCTAACAGTCCAACATTCTGTGTCTGGCTGTGGTGTATGGTACAGCTAACAGTCCAACATTCTGTGTCTGGCTGTGGTGTATGGTACAGCTAACAGTCCAACATTCTGTGTCTGGCTGTGGTTTATGGTACAGCTAACAGTCCAACATTCTGTGTCTGGCTGTGTGTGTATGGTACAGCTAACAGTCCAACATTCTGTGTCTGGCTGTGGTGTATGGTACAGCTAACAGTCCAACATTCTGTGTCTGGCTGTGGTGTATGGTACAGCTAACAGTCCAACATTCTGTGTCTGGCTGTGGTGTATGGTACAGCTAACAGTCCAACATTCTGTGTCTGGCTGTGGTGTATGGTACAGCTAACAGTCCAACATTCTGTGTCTGGCTGTGGTGTATGGTACAGCTAACAGTCCAACATTCTGTGTCTGGCTGTGGTGTATGGTACAGCTAACAGTCCAACATTCTGTGTCTGGCTGTGGTGTATGGTACAGCTAACAGTCCAACATTCTGTGTCTGGCTGTGGTGTATGGTACAGCTAACAGTCCAACATTCTGTGTCTGGCTGTGGTGTATGGTACAGCTAACAGTCCAACATTCTGTGTCTGGCTGTGGTGTATGGTACAGCTAACAGTCCAACATTCTGTGTCTGGCTGTGGTTTATGGTACAGCTAACAGTCCAACATTCTGTGTCTGGCTGTGGTGTATGGTACAGCTAACAGTCCAACATTCTGTGTCTGGCTGTGGTGTATGGTACAGCTAACAGTCCAACATTCTGTGTCTGGCTGTGGTTCCAACATGGTACAGCTAACAGCTAACAGTCCAACATTCTGTGTCTGGCTGTGGTGTATGGTACAGCTAACAGTCCAACATTCTGTGTCTGGCTGTGGTTTATGGTACAGCTAACAGTCCAACATTCTGTGTCTGGCTGTGGTTTATGGTACAGCTAACAGTCCAACATTCTGTGTCTGGCTGTGGTTATGGTACAGCTAACAGTCTTCTGTGTGGCTGTGGTTTATGGTACAGCTAACAGTCCAACATTCTGTGTCTGGCTGTGGTTTATGGTACAGCTAACAGTCCAACATTCTGTGTCTGGCTGTGGTTTATGGTACAGCTAACAGTCCAACATTCTGTGTACAGCTAACAGTCCAACATTCTGTGTCTGGCTGTGGTTTATGGTACAGCTAACAGTCCAACATTCTGTGTCTGGCTGTGGTTTATGGTACAGCTAACAGTCCAACATTCTGTGTCTGGCTGTGGTTTATGGTACAGCTAACAGTCCAACATTCTGTGTCTGGCTGTGGTTTATGGTACAGCTAACAGTCCAACATTCTGTGTCTGGCTGTGGTTTATGGTACAGCTAACAGTCCAACATTCTGTGTCTGGCTGTGGTTTATGGTACAGCTAACAGTCCAACATTCTGTGTCTGGCTGTGGTTTATGGTACAGCTAACAGTCCAACATTCTGTGTCTGGCTGTGGTTTATGGTACAGCTAACAGTCCAACATTCTGTGTCTGGCTGTGGTTTATGGTACAGCTAACAGTCCAACATTCTGTGTCTGGCTGTGGTGTATGGTACAGCTAACAGTCCAACATTGTGTGTCTGGCTGTGGTGTATGGTACAGCTAACAGTCCAACATTCTGTGTCTGGCTGTGGTGTATGGTACAGCTAACAGTCCAACATTCTGTGTCTGGCTGTGGTTTATGGTACAGCTAACAGTCCAACATTCTGTGTCTGGCTATGGTGTATGGTACAGCTAACAGTCCAACATTCTGTGTCTGGCTGTTGTGTATGGTACAGCTAACAGTCCAACATTCTGTGTCTGGCTATGGTATATGGTACAGCTAACAGTCCAACATTCTGTGTCTGGCTGTGGTGTATGGTACAGCTAACAGTCCAACATTCTGTGTCTGGCTATGGTTTATGGTACAGCTAACAGTCCAACATTCTGTGTCTGGCTGTGGTGTATGGTACAGCTAACAGTCAAACATTCTGTGTCTGGCTGTGGTGTATGGTACAGCTAACAGTCCAACATTCTGTGTCTGGCTGTGGTTTATGGTACAGCTAACAGTCCAACATTCTGTGTCTGGCTGTGGTTTACGGTACAGCTAACAGTCCAACATTCTGTGTCTGGCTGTGGTGTATGGTACAGCTAACAGTCCAACATTGTGTGTCTGGCTGTGGTGTATGGTACAGCTAACAGTCCAACATTCTGTGTCTGGCTGTGGTTTATGGTACAGCTAACAGTCCAACATTCTGTGTCTGGCTATGGTGTATGGTACAGCTAACAGTCCAACATTCTGCGTCTGGCTGTTGTGTATGGTACAGCTAACAGTCCAGCATTCTGTGTCTGGCTGTGGTGTATGGTACAGCTAACAGTCCAACATTCTGTGTCTGGCTGTGGTTTATGGTACAGCTAACAGTCCAACATTGTGTGTCTGGCTGTGGTGTATGGTACAGCTAACAGTCCAACATTCTGTGTCTGGCTGTGGTGTATGGTACAGCTAACAGTCCAACATTCTGTGTCTGGCTGTGGTTTATGGTACAGCTAACAGTCCAACATTCTGTGTCTGGCTATGGTTTATGGTACAGCTAACAGTCCAACATTCTGTGTCTGGCTGTGGTGTATGGTACAGCTAACAGTCCAACATTCTGTGTTTGGCTGTGGTTTATGGTACAGCTAACAGTCCAACATTCTGTGTCTGGCTGTGGTGTATGGTACAGCTAACAGTCCAACATTCTGTGTCTGGCTGTGGTGTATGGTACAGCTAACAGTCCAACATTCTGTGTCTGGCTGTGGTGTATGGTACAGCTAACAGTCCAACACTCTGTGTCTGGCTGTGGTTTATGGTACAGCTAACAGTCCAACATTCTGTGTCTGGCTATGGTGTGTGGTACAGCTAACAGTCCAACATTCTGTGTCTGGCTGTTGTGTATGGTACAGCTAACAGTCCAACATTCTGTGTCTGGCTATGGTTTATGGTACAGCTAACAGCCCAACATTCTGTGTCTGGCTGTGGTGTATGGTACAGCTAACAGTCAAACATTCTGTGTCTGGCTATGGTTTATGGTACAGCTAACAGTCCAACATTCTGTGTCTGGCTGTGGTGTATGGTACAGCTAACAGTCAAACATTCTGTGTCTGGCTGTGGTGTATGGTACAGCTAACAGTCCAACATTCTGTGTCTGGCTGTGGTTTATGGTACAGCTAACAGTCCAACATTCTGTGTCTGGCTGTGGTTTACGGTACAGCTAACAGTCCAACATTCTGTGTCTGGCTGTGGTGTATGGTACAGCTAAAAGTCCAACATTCTGTGTCTGGCTGTGGTGTATGGTACAGCTAACAGTCCAACATTGTGTGTCTGGCTGTGGTTTATGGTACAGCTAACAGTCCAACATTCTGTGTCTGGCTGTAGTTTATGGTACAGCTAACAGTCCAACATTCTGTGTCTGGCTGTGGTTTATGGTACAGCTAACAGTCCAACATTCTGTGTCTGGCTGTGGTGTATGGTACAGCTAACAGTCCAACATTGTGTGTCTGGCTGTGGTGTATGGTACAGCTAACAGTCCAACATTCTGTGTCTGGCTGTGGTGTATGGTACAGCTAACAGTCCAACATTGTGTGTCTGGCTGTGGTTTATGATACAGCTAACAGTCCAACATTCTGTGTCTGGCTGTGGTTTATGGTACAGCTAACAGTCCAACATTCTGTGTCTGGCTGTGGTTTATGGTACAGCTAACAGTCCAACATTGTGTGTCTGGCTGTGGTTTATGGTACAGCTAACAGTCCAACATTGTGTGTCTGGCTGTGGTTTATGGTACAGCTAACAGTCCAACATTGTGTGTCTGGCTGTGGTTTATGGTACAGCTAACAGTCCAACATTCTGTGTCTGGCTGTGGTTTATGGTACAGCTAACAGTCCAACATTCTGTGTCTGGCTGTGGTTTATGGTACAGCTAACAGTCCAACATTCTGTGTCTGGCTGTGGTTTATGGTACAGCTAACAGTCCAACATTCTGTGTCTGGCTGTGGTTTTTGGTACAGCTAACAGTCCAACATTCTGTGTCTGGCTGTGGTTTATGGTACAGCTAACAGTCCAACATTCTGTGTCTGGCTGTGGTTTATGGTACAGCTAACAGTCCAACATTGTGTGTCTGGCTGTGGTTTATGGTACAGCTAACAGTCCAACATTCTGTGTCTGGCTGTGGTTTATGGTACAGCTAACAGTCCAACATTGTGTGTCTGGCTGTGGTTTATGGTACAGCTAATAGTCCAACATTCTGTGTCTGGCTGTGGTGTATGGTACAGCTAACAGTCCAACATTGTGTGTCTGGCTGTGGTGTATGGTACAGCTAACAGTCCAACATTCTGTGTCTGGCTGTGGTGTATAGTACAGCTAACAGTCCAACATTCTGTGTCTGGCTGTGGTTTATGCTAAGGCTTGAACAACTGTGTCTTCATTTAGTTTTTTCATAGAGACAGTACAAGAGTTGTCTTCCCTTGTTTTAGTTGCACTGTAAAGAAATTTTTTGCAATTGTGTCTGTGTGTGTGCATTCGTGTGAGTGTTTTTTTCCATTCACTTATTGATCAGATTGTTGTTTCAGGAGCTGGTGAAAACTGCACTGACTCCGGATGGGTCGCCAGACATCAGTTGTCGCATTCCATTGTTTTATGCTTGCAATGTTGCGCCAGTTTGGACTGTACAGGTTAGTGTCATTTCCTATGTGGCCTTGACCTTAAATGTAATCTACTTTTGTGCGGTTCTTCTTTATGGAGTGGAATGCTGAAGAATGACTAAAAAGGATGCACACAAGCTGTCTACCTTGCACCACACATGTCTACGTAGAATTATCAAAATTTTCTGGCCAGATACAATCTCAAACACTAAACTACAAGTCACAATTAAAGAAACTTTAGACAGTATGATAATCAAGAGAAGATGGAAATGGCTTGGCCATGTTATGAGAATTAATCCTGATATACCTGCCAAAACAGCTCTCACATGGACACCAGAGGGAAAGAGAAAACAGGGGCGCCCAAAAACAACGTGGAGAAGATTGTTGGAAAGTGATCTGAGTGCGGCATCTTTGACATAGAAAACTGCACTGAAGATTGCACAGGACAGGAAAGCATGGAAAGTCCTCTCTGAAGCCTCATGTGCCACTAGGCATAACGAGAACTGATGATGATGATGACTTTTGTGCTGGGGGGGGGGGGGGTAAACAGTGTATAGAAGTCGTGGTTTCATTGAATATTTTTGTTTCAGTTTTGTAGCCACTGAAAGGATAAAGTGCAGCAGGTGATGGAGTGCTAGAGCAGGTGGTGGAGTGCTAGAGCAGGTGGTGGGTACCAGCCTGTCAGTGCAGCAACAAGCCTCTCAGGGCTGGCGATTCCGATGTTTAAGTAGTAGCCTGTTGTCTCTCAGACAAACCATTATCTGGTCAGAAAACAGGAATCCTGATTCTTATGATGTTTGAACCTGGGCCTCTGTCTTGGTCAGCAGTCACACTAACCACAGTGCCACCACAGATCCAGTCTGTTGTTACTACTAACTCAGCTGTCATCTATGTTTACATTTGTGTTCACCGTTTCAGAAACACTTGGTTTTTTTTGTATTTTACTGTTTTATATTTGTTTCAATGTTTCAGAAACACTTGGCTCTCTTGTATTTCACTGTTTTGTTTCATTCAATGTTTCAGAAACACTTGGCTCTTGTATTTCACTGTTTTATAACTTGGTATGATCTCTTATCTGTGTTGATACTTATGTTCAGTGTTTGGAACTGCAGCCTCTATGTTTCAGCGAGACTTGGCCTCTTTATTATTGTCACTGGGCTGTACAGGAAGTGCGCTTGATGTCTTTGAGAAACTGGAATTGTGGGATGATGTCATTGCTTGTTATCAGAAACTAGGCAAACGAGAAAAGGTGAGGCTGATTTCTGTTGTATTATCTCTGACAAAATATTGTAATATTCTCACAAAATAAAGAATGTTTCCATTTTTGTTGTAAAATTCTGTTACAAAATAAAAGGTGTTTCCTTTTTTGTTTTAACATTCTCTCACAAACTGAAAGACTTATCCATTTTTGACTATTAGAAATTGGATGCGTTTGACTTGTGATTATGATGATTTTTGTTTTTATAAACAAAAATATGGAGAATATGATAGACAGTTCAATAACAAATGCAGAAGTTTTGACAGCAGCAGGTGTTACAGATCACTTGTTAGACTCACAAGTTTATGGGGCATATCAGCTGAACAGGTTGAGTAGTGTAATTAATCTGATTACTTCTACTGCCCTTAAGCCCCCAGTGGAGCATAGGCCCTCAGCCCATGCATGCTGTCCTATATTTTGCTATTGTATGCAGCTCACCCTCATGTCTGCCCATCTTTTCCACCATTGTATTCTTTGGTCTACCATTATTTATGTGCTTTTGTGAAGTCCTTCTAGCTTTTGTTCTCAGGTTTTCTCACGGTATGTCCTGTCTAATGCTAGTGTCTTTTCTTCACCTCTTGATTCACTGGAACTTGTTTATTTCTCTCCGTTAGCGATTCTGTCATACCATTGAAGTCTGTTCTGCACAGGCACTGATGATGATTTTTCTGTCTTGACCTCCGGGTTTGCAGGCAGAGTCCGTGATCAGAGAGCAGCTTGCCGTCAAGGAGACACCAAATCTGTTGTGTTACCTCGGAGACGTCACCCGGCAGCTAGAGCCTTATCAGCGAGCCTGGGAGCTGTCTGGTCACAGAAACGCTCGCTCCATGAGGTGTATGGGCTACATCCATTTCCAGGAAGAGAAGGTGGGTAGTGTGGGCTCTACCAGGAGTCTTGTTGTTTGTTCTTGAAGTGTCAACACCGACACAGTCTGCCAGGAGTCTTGTTGTTTGTTCTTGAAGTGTCAACACCGACACAGTCTGCCAGGAGTCTTGTTGTTTGTTCTTGAAGTGTAAACAGTCTGCCAGGAGTCTTGTTGTGTGTTCTTGAAGTGTCAATACTGCAACAGTCTGCCAGGAGTCTTGTTGTGTGTTCTTGAAGTGTCAGCACAGTCTGCCAGGAGTCTTGTTGTGTGTTCTTGAAGTGTCAGCACAGTCTGCCAGGAGTCTTGTTGTGTGTTCTTGAAGTGTCAGCACAGTCTGCCAGGAGTCTTGTTGTGTGTTCTTGAAGTGTCAGCACAGTCTGCCAGGAGTCTTTTTGTTGGTTCTTGAAGTGTCAACACTGCAACAGTCTGCCAGTAGTCTTGTTGTGTGTTCTTGAAGTGTCAGCACAGTCTGCCAGGAGTCTTGTTGTGTGTTCTTGAAGTGTCAACACAGTCTGCCAGGAGTCTTGTTGTGTGTTCTTGAAGTGTCAACACAGTCTGCCAGGAGTCTTGTTGTGTGTTCTTGAAGTGTAAACACAGTCTGCCAGGAGTCTTGTTGTGTGTTCTTGAAGTGTCAACACAGTCTGCCAGGAGTCTTGTTGTTTGTTCTTGAAGTGTCAATACAGTCTGCCAGGAGTCTTGTTTGTTCTTGAAGTGTCAACACAGTCTGCCAGGAGTCTTGTTTGTTCTTGAAGTGTCAACACTGCCACAGTCTACCAGGAGTCTTGTTTGTTCTTGAAGTGTAAACACAGTCTGCCAGGAGTCTTGTTGTGTGTTCTTGAAGTGTCAACACAGTCTGCCAGGAGTCTTGTTGTGTGTTCTTGAAGTGTCAACACAGTCCGCCAGGAGTCTTGTTGTTTGTTCTTGAAGTGTCAACACAGTCTGCCAGGAGTCTTGTTGTTTGTTCTTGAAGTGTCAACACAGTCTGCCAGGAGTCTTGTTGTGTGTTCTTGAAGTGTCAGCACAGTCTGCCAGGAGTCTTTTTGTTGGTTCTTGAAGTGTCAACACTGCAACAGTCTGCCAGTAGTCTTGTTGTGTGTTCTTGAAGTGTCAGCACAGTCTGCCAGGAGTCTTGTTGTGTGTTCTTGAAGTGTCAACACAGTCTGCCAGGAGTCTTGTTGTGTGTTCTTGAAGTGTCAACACAGTCTGCCAGGAGTCTTGTTGTGTGTTCTTGAAGTGTCAACACAGTCTGCCAGGAGTCTTGTTGTGTGTTCTTGAAGTGTCAACACAGTCTGCCAGTAGTCTTGTTGTGTGTTCTTGAAGTGTCAACACAGTCTGCCAGGAGTCTTGTTGTGTGTTCTTGAAGTGTCAACACAGTCTGCCAGGAGTCTTGTTCTTGAAGTGTCAATACAGTCTGCCAGGAGTCTTGTTTGTTCTTGAAGTGTCAACACAGTCTGCCAGGAGTCTTGTTTGTTCTTGAAGTGTCAACACTGCCACAGTCTACCAGGAGTCTTGTTTGTTCTTGAAGTGTAAACACAGTCTGCCAGGAGTCTTGTTGTTTGTTCTTGAAGTGTCAACACAGTCTGCCAGGAGTCTTGTTTGTTCTTGAAGTGTCAACACTGCCACAGTCTGCCAGGAGTCTTGTTGTTTGTTCTTGAAGTGTAAACACAGTCCGCCAGGAGTCTTGTTGTTTGTTCTTGAAGTGTCAACACAGTCTGCCAGGAGTCTTGTTGTTGGTTCTTGAAGTGTAAACACAGTCCGCCAGGAGTCTTGTTGTTTGTTCTTGAAGTGTCAACACAGTCTGCCAGGAGTCTTGTTGTTGGTTCTTGAAGTGTAAACACAGTCTGCCAGGAGTCTTGTTGTTTGTTCTTGAAGTGTCAACACAGTCTGCCAGGAGTCTTGTTGTTTGTTCTTGAAGTGTCAACACAGTCTGCCAGGAGTCTTGTTGTGTGTTCTTGAAGTGTCAGCACAGTCTGCCAGGAGTCTTTTTGTTGGTTCTTGAAGTGTCAACACTGCAACAGTCTGCCAGTAGTCTTGTTGTGTGTTCTTGAAGTGTCAGCACAGTCTGCCAGGAGTCTTGTTGTGTGTTCTTGAAGTGTCAACACAGTCTGCCAGGAGTCTTGTTGTGTGTTCTTGAAGTGTCAACACAGTCTGCCAGGAGTCTTGTTGTGTGTTCTTGAAGTGTCAACACAGTCTGCCAGGAGTCTTGTTGTGTGTTCTTGAAGTGTCAACACAGTCTGCCAGGAGTCTTGTTGTGTGTTCTTGAAGTGTCAACACAGTCTGCCAGGAGTCTTGTTGTTTGTTCTTGAATTGTCAATACAGTCTGCCAGGAGTCTTGTTTGTTCTTGAAGTGTCAACACAGTCTGCCAGGAGTCTTGTTTGTTCTTGAAGTGTCAACACTGCCACAGTCTACCAGGAGTCTTGTTTGTTCTTGAAGTGTAAACACAGTCTGCCAGGAGTCTTGTTGTTTGTTCTTGAAGTGTCAACACAGTCTGCCAGGAGTCTTGTTTGTTCTTGAAGTGTCAACACTGCCACAGTCTGCCAGGAGTCTTGTTGTTTGTTCTTGAAGTGTAAACACAGTCCGCCAGGAGTCTTGTTGTTTGTTCTTGAAGTGTCAACACAGTCTGCCAGGAGTCTTGTTGTTGGTTCTTGAAGTGTAAACACAGTCCGCCAGGAGTCTTGTTGTTTGTTCTTGAAGTGTCAACACAGTCTGCCAGGAGTCTTTTTGTTGGTTCTTGAAGTGTCAACACTGCAACAGTCTGCCAGTAGTCTTGTTGTGTGTTCTTGAAGTGTCAGCACAGTCTGCCAGGAGTCTTGTTGTGTGTTCTTGAAGTGTCAACACAGTCTGCCAGGAGTCTTGTTGTGTGTTCTTGAAGTGTCAACACAGTCTGCCAGGAGTCTTGTTGTGTGTTCTTGAAGTGTAAACACAGTCTGCCAGGAGTCTTGTTGTGTGTTCTTGAAGTGTCAGCACAGTCTGCCAGGAGTCTTGTTGTGTGTTCTTGAAGTGTCAACACAGTCTGCCAGGAGTCTTGTTGTGTGTTCTTGAAGTGTCAACACAGTCTGCCAGGAGTCTTGTTGTGTGTTCTTGAAGTGTCAACACAGTCTGCCAGGAGTCTTGTTTTGTGTTCTTGAAGTGTCAACACAGTCTGCCAGGAGTCTTGTTGTGTGTTCTTGAAGTGTCAACACAGTCTGCCAGGGGTCTTGTTGTTTGTTCTTGAATTGTCAATACAGTCTGCCAGGAGTCTTGTTTGTTCTTGAAGTGTCAACACAGTCTGCCAGGAGTCTTGTTTGTTCTTGAAGTGTCAACACTGCCACAGTCTACCAGGAGTCTTGTTTGTTCTTGAAGTGTAAACACAGTCTGCCAGGAGTCTTGTTTGTTCTTGAAGTGTCAACACTGCCACAGTCTGCCAGGAGTCTTGTTGTTTGTTCTTGAAGTGTAAACACAGTCCGCCAGGAGTCTTGTTGTTTGTTCTTGAAGTGTCAACACAGTCTGCCAGGAGTCTTGTTGTTGGTTCTTGAAGTGTAAACACAGTCCGCCAGGAGTCTTGTTGTTTGTTCTTGAAGTGTCAACACAGTCTGCCAGGAGTCTTGTTGTTGGTTCTTGAAGTGTAAACACAGTCTGCCAGGAGTCCTGTTGTTTGTTCTTGAAGTGTCAACACAGTCTGCCAGGAGTCTTGTTGTTTGTTCTTGAAGTGTCAACACAGTCTGCCAGGAGTCTTGTTGTTTGTTCTTGAAGTGTCAACAACACAACAGTACTGCTGACAGCTCACAGCAAAGAAATAATCTCCATGTAAATTGCGTCAGATAGCGTTGGAAGGAGATGCAGTCAGTTTCACACCAAATAACACTTGACCACAGGAACAGCTCTTAGACTAGGGTATCACTGAGGCCACTCTTTGTTGGCATGCTCCATATTAAGTTGATGGATACACACCGTGCTTCTGTTTCTGATGCTGTAGTCTCAAACAGTTGTGTGAGCAGTGCTCAGACAGTGTCTGTACTTGTGGAGAGAGGTTAGGTTAGTTGCGTATCCTTTACAGGAGTTGCAGAACCAACCCCAACAGCCCCTGGCTGTTGTGTGAGTTTTCTAGGCAAATTTCCATCAGTAGTTTGCCATTGTTTTCTGGACGGTCGACTTTCTTGATACCACTGTCGAAACCAACGCAAGGTGCATGGCCTCTTGCAGAGAGAAGCAGCAAGAAAATAATATTGTATCAATTGTTGCAGTTGACGGATACACACTATGCTTCTGATGCTGTAGTCACAAATAGTTGTGTGTGTAATGCTCACTCAATTTCTGTACTTGTGGAGAGAAGCAGCACAAAAATATTACTGCACCATTTGTTTAGTGAAATTACCCCTGGAAGATGTTCACACTTCCCCCCTCCCCCCCCCCCCCTTTTTTTTATATTCCCCAACTGAACACTTTTATATGGTGAAATAGCTTCTGTCATGTTTAAAGTACTTCTACCATTTGTGTGTATTGTTTTGATGTGTATGGTTTGGTGTACTTTTTACTGTTATATTAACAAATTTAAAAAAATATTCTTGCAGTTATGCCTGTCATGTTTGATGTACTTCAATGGTTTGTGTGTGTGATGTCCAAGTACATATTCAAATTGTAATGTTTATATTAACTGTTTGAGCAGAACATATTCTGATATTTTTCTTGGATAGTTTGAGCAGGCTGTCTTCTAATCATAATGTTTATATTGACAATTTACACAGGCCATGTTCTAAAGTTTATGTTTATATTGACAGTTTGAGCAAGTCATGTTCTAAAGTTTATGTTTATATTGACAGTTTGAGCAGGACATGTTCTAAACTTTATGTTTATATTGACAGTTTGAGCAGGCCATCTTCTAAAGTTTATGTTTATATTGACAGTTTGAGCAGGCCATCTTCTAAAGTTTATGTTTATATTGACAGTTTGAGCAGGCCATGTTCTAAAGTTTATGTTTATATTGACATTTTGAGCAGGCCATCTTCTAAATTTTATGTTTATATTGACAGTTTGAGCAGGCCATGTTCTAAAGTTTATGTTTATATTGACAGTTTGAGCAGGCCATCTTCTAAAGTTTATGTTTATATTGACAGTTTGAGCAGGCCATCTTCTAAAGTTTATGTTTATATTGACAGTTTGAGCAGGCCATCTTCTAAAGTTTATGTTTATATTGACAGTTTGAGCAAGCCATCTTCTAAAGTTTATGTTTATATTGACAGTTTGAGCAGGCCATCTTCTAAAGTTTATGTTTATATTGACAGTTTGAGCAGGCCATCTTCTAAAGTTTATGTTTATATTGACAGTTTGAGCAGGCCATCTTCTAAAGTTTATGTTTATATTGACAGTTTGAGCAAGCCATCTTCTAAAGTTTATGTTTATATTGACAGTTTGAGCAGGCCATCTTCTAAAGTTTATGTTTATATTGACAGTTTGAGCAGGCCATCTTCTAAAGTTTATGTTTATATTGACAGTTTGAGCAGGCCATCTTCTAAAGTTTATGTTTATATTGACAGTTTGAGCAGGCCATCTTCTAAAGTTTATGTTTATATTGACAGTTTGAGCAGGCCATCTTCTAAAGTTTATGTTTATATTGACAGTTTGAGCAGGCCATCTTCTAAAGTTTATGTTTATATTGACAGTTTGAGCAGGCCATCTTCTAAAGTTTATGTTTATATTGACAGTTTGAGCAAGCCATCTTCTAAAGTTTATGTTTATATTGACAGTTTGAGCAGGCCATCTTCTAAAGTTTATGTTTATATTGACAGTTTGAGCAGGCCATCTTCTAAAGTTTATGTTTATATTGACAGTTTGAGCAAGCCATTGAATGTTTTGCAACAAGCTTAAAAATCAACTGCCTACAGGTGAGTAGTAGTTAGAAATTAAAATCTGGTGTTTGTTTTGCTAGTGTTTGTGTGTGTGTCTGTACCCTTGTGTATGCGTACACCTGTATGCCAGTGTACACCTGTGTGTGTGCATGCATGCCATCCTAAACGTTATGCATGGAAGGATCAGTGCTCTGTAGCAAAAGATTGTGGTCAAAGTATTGTCTCCTAGCTAAAACAGAGTGCAGAGTTGTCACTGCATGATTCATCCGTCACACTTAAAATGGAGTTCAGATACTGCTGGGTGGATAGCAGCTGTGATTTATATGATCTGATTCTGTTGTTACTGAATAGTTTTGTTTGCAGATTCTGGCGTAGTTTACATATGGCTGTGCTGTTAATGTTTATCTTCACATGTACCAGTGTGGTTCACATTATGGTTGTCATTATCAGATGCACCGTACTCCGGTGTCAGTATCCTCATGTGCCCGGCCAACTGGCGTAGGCGCTTGTGCATCTCCACAGATCACAATCCCTGGTCGCCTGGAACAGCTTTCTTGATGAAATCCCTCCATGCCATTGTTTCAGCCCATCCAGCATAATCTCTCTAGGTCTGCCTTTCCCCCTTTTTCCACTGATCTTTCCAGTTGTCACAATGTTCTCTAATGTCTCTCTTCTCATTATGTGGCCAAGGAACAGTGTTTGTCTCTTTCTTATTGTTGTATATAGAGATCTACTTTCATTTGCTTCTTTCAAGCAATCGTTGTTAGTTACGCTGGCCGTCCAAGGTATTCGTAACATTCGTCTTAGAAACTACATCTCTGTTGCTTCCAAATTCTTCTTAATTTGTTCACTGGCATTACAAGATTCGCTGCCAAACAGCAGAACAGGTTCTGTGTAACATTTTAGCTCTTTCTTTCTGACATTAAATAAGAGCGATTAATTGCATAGGATATTTTCCATTTTCTGAAATGCAGCTTTTGCTTGACCTTTTCTGACCGTCTCTGTCACACAAATTTTTCCATCCGATGATATGATTGTTCCCAAATATTTGAATTTATTGACCTGGTTAAGTCTTTTTCCTTCAACTGAGATATCACAACGGGGAATTATCTTCTTCTTTGATATAACCGTTTCCGTTTTCTTAATATTCAGTGTGGTTCACTTTATGTTTGTGTCATTATTAGTTGTTTATCTTTACAGATTCCAGTGTGATTCAAATTATAGTTGTGTCATTATTAGATCTTAATCTTCACAGATTCTAGTGTAGTTCACTTTATAGTTGTGTCATTATTAGAGGTTTATCTTTACAGATTCTAGTGTGATTCAAATTATAGTTGTGTCATTATTAGAGGTTTATCTTTACAGATTCCAGTGTGATTCAAATTATGGTTGTGTCATTGTTAGAGGTTTATCTTTACAAATTCCAGTTTGATTCAAATTATGGTTGTGTCATTGTTAGAGGTTTATCTTTACAGATTCCAGTGTGGTTCAAATTATGGTTGTGTCATTGTTAGAGGTTTATCTTTACAGATTCCAGAGTGATTCAAATTATATTTGTGTCATTATTAGAAGCTTATCTTTACAGATTCCAGTGTGATTCAAATTATGGTTGTGTAATTATTAGAAGTTTATCTTTACAGATTCCAGTGTCATTCAAATTATAGTTTTGTCATTATTAGAAGTTTATCTTTACAGATTCCAGAGTGATTCAAATTAGGGTTGTGTCATTATTAGAAGCTTATCTTTACAGATTCCAGAGTGATTCAAATTATATTTGTGTCATTATTAGAAGTTTATCTTTACAGATTCCAGAGTGATTCAAATTATATTTGTGTCATTATTAGAAGCTTATCTTTACAGATTCCAGAGTGATTCAAATTATGGTTGTGTCATTATTAGAAGTTTATCTTTACAGATTCCAGAGTGATTCAAATTATATTTGTGTCATTATTAGAAGCTTATCTTTACAGATTCCAGTGTGGTTCAAATTATAGTTGTGTCATTATTAGAAGCTTATCTTTACAGATTCCAGTGTGGTTCACATAATAGTTGTGTCATTATTAGAGGTTTATCTTTACAGATTCCAGTGTGATTCAAATTATAGTTGTCATTATTAGAGGTTTATCTTTACAGATTCCAGTGTGGTTCACATATGGTTGTGCTGCCATGGCCTGTCAGAAGTTTGAGGTCGGAGCCAAAGCCTTCAGACAGTGTGTTTCTATTGACTACGATGTATGTACAAATTATATTTATGTGGTCTTGTATACTGGTAACAGTTAAAACAGCGTCAGATGTATCAGTTGGATAAATGTTTTAGATCCAATATTTTTCTTGTGCCCATCTACAGTTTTCTGATGTCATTTCTCTTCTTCAGATCCAATTTTTTTGTTGCCCGATATCTCAGTTTGGGTCTACTTTTCTGTTGTCTTTTAAATCATTTGGATTAAATTTTCTGTTGTCTTTCAAATGGTTTGGATTGACTTTTCTGTTGTCCTTTATATAATTTGGATTAACTTTTCTATTTTCCTTTATGTCCTTTGGAATCTCTCACTTTCTGTACCATGGCAAAAAACTCAGTGTTGGTCGTCACACAAACTCCCTCCTCCCTCCAGCTTATGTTATCTTCCCCCCCCCACCCCTTTTAATGCTGGGGCAGGCAACATTGATTAGTCTAGTGAATATTGATGAATGTATGACACTAATACAATTGCATGACCTGGGAGGAAAGCCTGATAAAGCACAACTCACTGCCTTCGAGGCCAAAATAGAAGATATAACTAAATCCTGATGAGAACAGTCAGTAGAGGTACGTTGGAGTGCCTGCTGCATTGGAGAACCGTGCATGCATGGGAAAGCCTAGTGTGCATTTATGTCGATTGTGAACACTTCAAATAACAAAATTGTTTGCTCCTTGCGTATTCTTCATTCTAGGACTATCTTGGCTTCTGAAGAGACTGCAGGGTGCTTCTGTCACTGTCTCCTGTTGTTGTGCTTGAGAAAGGTCAGCTGTTACCCCTCCCCCCCCTCCTCGGGGTAAACATAAAACCAGTCCTGATGTCCTCAGTTGGAAGTTATCTAGATCTCCGCCCCCTTCCCAAGCAAGTATGTCATAAAAGGCAACTAATTATGGGTTTTTCTGTCAGAATCAAAACGCATCTGCCTGAGAGGTGAGGAATCAACAATCTGCATAGAAGAAGCCACAGATGTGTGTGTGTGCAAAACTTGAAGTTTTGGAACCAGGCCAAAGTTCAAAGTCCAGAAGTGGACAAACTACCAGAGCCGATGAGCGCCAAGTGGAAGAAAATATCAGTCGCTGTATTAGATTACATGATGTAACAAGCATAAATACATCACAGACTACCACCTACATTCTCATGTAACAGATTTGATAAACAGTGTACCAGGCACCTCCCACCAGTGTTGACTGGCTGGCTGATATTTGATCTGTCATTGAGTGAATGTGTTTCCAAGTCTGTGTTTATCTTTGCCTTCTGTTTGCTATGTCATTAAGTGCATGTGTTTCCCAGTCTGTGTTTGTCTTTGCCTTCTGTTTGCTATGTCATTGAGTAAATGTGTTTCCAAGTCTGTGTTTGTCTTTGCCTTCTGTTTGCTATTTCATTGAGTGAATGTGTTTCCAAGTCTGTGTTTATCTTTGCCTTCTGTTTGCTCTGTCATTGAGTGAATGTGTTTCCAAGTCTGTGTTTATCTTTGTCTTCTGTTTGCCTCTGTCATTGAGTGAATGTGTTTCCAAGGCTGTGTTTATCTTTGCCTTCTGTTTGCTATGTCATTGAGTGAATGTGTTTCCAAGGCTGTGTTTATCTTTGCCTTCTGTTTGCTATGTCATTGAGTGTATGTGTTTCCAAGTCTGTGTTTATCTTTGCCTTCTGTTTGCCTCTGTCATTGAGTGAATGTGTTTCCAAGGCTGTGTTTATCTTTGCCTTCTGTTTGCCTCTGTCATTGAGTGAATGTGTTTCCAAGGCTGTGTTTATGTTTGCCTTCTGTTTGCTATGTCATTGAGTAAATGTGTTTCCAAGGCTGTGTTTGTCTTTGCCTTCTGTTTGCTATGTCATTGAGTAAATGTGTTTCCAAGTCTGTGTTTATCTTTGCCTTCTGTTTGCTATGTCATTGAGTGTATGTGTTTCCAAGTCTGTGTTTGTCTTTGTCTTCTGTTTGCTATGTCATTGAGTAAATGTGTTTCCAAGTCTGTGTTTATCTTTGCCTTCTGTTTGCTATGTCATTGAGTAAATGTGTTTCCAAGTCTGTGTTTATCTTTGCCTTCTGTTATGTCATTGAGTGAATGTGTTTCCAAGTCTGTGTTTGTCTTTGCCTTCTGTTTGCCTCTGTCATTGAGTGAATGTGTTTCCCAGTCTGTGTTTATCTTTGCCTTCTGTTTGCTCTGTCATTGAGTGAATGTGTTTCCAAGGCTGTGTTTATCTTTGCCTTCTGTTTGCTATGTCATTGAGTAAATGTGTTTCCAAGTCTGTGTTTATCTTTGCCTTCTGTTTGCTATGTCATTGAGTAAATGTGTTTCCCAGTCTGTGTTTATCTTTGCCTTCTGTTTGCTATGTCATTGAGTGAATGTGTTTCCAAGTCTGTGTTTATCTTTGCCTTCTGTTTGCCTCTGTCATTGAGTGAATGTGTTTCCCAGTCTGTGTTTATCTTTGCCTTCTGTTTGCTCTGTCATTGAGTGAATGTGTTTCCAAGTTTGTGTTTATCTTTGCCTTCTGTTTGCTATTTCATTAAGTAAATGTGTTTCCAAGTCTGTGTTTGTCTTTGCCTTCTGTTTGCTATGTCATTGAGTGAATGTGTTTCCAAGTCTGTGTTTGTCTTTGCCTTCTGTTTGCTATGTCATTGAGTGAATGTGTTTCCAAGTCTGTGTTTGTCTTTGCCTTCTGTTTGCTATGTCATTAAGTAAATGTGTTTCCAAGTCTGTGTTTGTCTTTGCCTTCTGTTTGCTATGTCATTGAGTGAATGTGTTTCCAAGTCTGTGTTTGTCTTTGCCTTCTGTTTGCCTCTGTCATTGAGTGAATGTGTTTCCAAGTCTGTGTTTGTCTTTGCCTTCTGTTTGCTATGTCATTAAGTAAATGTGTTTCCAAGTCTGTGTTTGTCTTTGCCTTCTGTTTGCCTCTGTCATTGAGTGAATGTGTTTCCAAGTCTGTGTTTATCTTTGCCTTCTGTTTGCTATTTCATTGAGTGTACGTGTTTCCAAGTCTGTGTTTGTCTTTGCCTTCTGTTAGCTATGACACTGGGTGAACATGTTTCCAAGTCTGTGTTTATCTTTCCCTCCTGTTTTGTGCAAAAACCAGCACTGTGCTGCATCATTGAAATATTTGTCTCTTGTATTCTGCAAACACTTCATTGAAAAACAGTTTGCATACTGTTGAATGTTAAAATATTGAATTACGAATCGACATCTAAGCACTTGGGACTCTCCCGTAAGAACTCCTTACTCATTTTCAGCTAGAAGCAAAGAGTTCCAATTCTGATGGCAACAGTAACTTACTTGTGTATATCTGTCCCTCCTGTCCTGTGAGTGTTGAGCATCGGCCAGATCCCCTTATAACTCCTTGCAGCACCATTCTCCTTAGACCATAGTGATCTATCTGTGCCAACACAATGTTCACTCACTCCCAAAGGGGCCTCACAACCTCTGGCTTGTCAAACATCAATTCACCACCAAGGGGTGCAGAACTAGCCAGTCTATCTGTCTGCTCATTTCCCAACCCACGGGCATTAGCTGGAGAAAAAATCCAAAGGACACTAACTACCTGGGACCTCTGAAGCGATGTTTGCCACTCTACAAGGAGAGTGCCTGTCTCCACTTTCTCAGCATGCTCTGTGAGTTAGTTACATTTGCTGAATATTGTTGAAGTGATTGTTTATTTCATAATATTTCCAAAGGATCATAATGAATCACATTTTCCACATGTGTATACTACTTTCTATGCAGACATTTTTCTCAAGTTCACATACAAGATGCAAGTGTTTGCATGTTGCACTGATAACCTGTTTTTATTTTGTAGAATTTTGAGGCTTGGAGTAATCTGGCCACCTGCTACGTGAGGCTTCAGCAAAAGTAAGTTGTGTTCTTTGTTGCCAAATTGTCTTGTAAAAGTCACATGTACTTTAGGCATGATCACAAATTATATGTACTGTAATACATATGTGTGTGGTGTCTGTTGACATTGCATGAGTGCTGTTTATGTTGTCTTGTCAGTGCATGAGTGCTGTGTATGTTGTCAGTGCATAAGTGCTGTGTATGTTGTCACTGCTTAAGCACTGTGTATCAGTTTAATATGTGAATACTTATGTAAACAAGCAGGTTTTTGTATTTTGTCGTAATATAAGTTATGTGTGTGTGGTCAGTGTATAAGTGTCGTGTACGTTGTCAGTGTATAAGTGTCGTGTACGTTGTCAGTGTATAAGTGTCGTGTACGTTGTCAGTATGTAAGTGTCGTGTACGTTGTCAGTATGTAAGTGCAATGTATGTTGTCAGTGTGTAAGTGCTATGTATGTTGTAAGTGCTGTATATGTTGTCCTTGTTAGGTGTTGTGTATGTTGTCAAATTGCTAATGCTGTGTATCCGCTCAGCCTGGTAATCTAGTAATCCTAGTTTCAGCTTCATAGCAAACGGGTCACCCCACCGATGCTCCGCTCCTGTGCCAACGAAAAACAAACGCAGCTCACAGTGTCACGCCATGCACTCAACTCAGAAGCTGGGCGACAAAACTACATCCTTCCAGTCTACAAATGGAGCAAAAATGCAACGGCCACCGTCTGGCCAAAAAAAAAAAATATTTGCCACAGGTTTTAAAAAAAAAAGGTGGCCGTACCCAGCGTCCATTTTGACCGGAAGAATTATATGAGGGTTAATAAATGGTCACCCCAGCAGTACCCTCATTATTAGCTGGGGAAGGGACTTAGGACATTACATCCACCAGCAGGCGTCGCCCCTACAACGACCTGCCTGCCATCGTTAACGACTGTTCACCCAACAGCCATGCAGTTCTTTGGCACGAAGGAGACACCTTGAACTTGGATTTCGTACTGCCGACTCCCTAATAAGATGTTATTTTATGTTTTGTTATCACAATCCGCTCAGCCTGTTTGTGTTTTGTACGGTGTATGAATATTGTTTTAAATATAGTGTATGCAATTTTTTTGGGTTCAAATATTACAAGTGTGAGACTGATATCTGCCGTTCATTCACCAGGAAGAAAGCATACGCCACACTTCAGGATGCTCTCAAGTGCAACTACGAGAACTGGAGACTTTGGGAAAACTGCCTCATTGTGAGTTTGTTTCTATTAACTGGTGTGCATGCGAACGATGTATGGTCACAGAATCATTGAGTCCCCTGTTAACTGGCATGTATGTTGAACAATGTATGGTCATCAAATCATTGAGTCCCCTGTTAACTGGCAAGTATGTTGAACAATGTATGGTCATCAAATCATTGAGTTCCCTGTTAACTGGCAAGTATGTTGAACAATGTATGGTCATCAAATCATTGAGTCCCCTGTTAACTGGCATGTATGTTGAACAATGTATGGTCACAGAATCATTGAGTTCCCTGTTAACTGGCAAGTATGTTGAACAATGTATGGTCATCAAATCATTGAGTCCCCTGTTAACTGGCATGTATGTTGAACAATGTGTGGTCACAGAATCATTGAGTCCTGTGTTAACTGGCATGTATGTTAAACAATGTATGGTCATCAAATCATTGAGTCCCCTGTTAACTGGCATGTATGTTGAACAATGTATGGTCACAGAATCATTGAGTTCCCTGTTAACTGGCATGTATGTTGAACAATGTATGGTCACAGAATCATTGAGTCCCCTGTTAACTGGCATGTATGTTGAACAATGTATGGTCATCAAATCATTGAGTTCCCTGTTAACTGGCAAGTATGTTGAACAATGTATGGTCATCAAATCATTGAGTCCCCTGTTAACTGGCATGTATGTTGAACAATGTATGGTCACAGAATCATTGTTCCCTGTTAACTGGCATGTATGTTGAACAATGTATGGTCACAGAATCATTGAGTCCCCTGTTAACTGGCATGTATGTTGAACAATGTATGGTCATCAAATCATTGAGTTCCCTGTTAACTGGCAAGTATGTTGAACAATGTATGGTCATCAAATCATTGAGTCCCCTGTTAACTGGCATGTATGTTGAACAATGTATGGTCATCAAATCATTGAGTCCCCTGTTAACTGGCATGTATGTTGAACAATGTATGGTCACAGAATCATTGAGTCCCCTGTTAACTGGCATGTATGTTGAACAATGTATGGTCACAGAATCATTGAGTCCCCTGTTAACTGGCATGTATGTTGAACAATGTATGGTCATCAAATCATTGAGTTCCCTGTTAAACTGGCAAGTATGTTGAACAATGTATGGTCATCAAATCATTGAGTCCCCTGTTAACTGGCAAGTATGTTGAACAATGTATGGTCATCAAAACATTGAGTCCCCTGTTAACTGGCATGTATGTTGAACAATGTATGGTCACAGAATCATTGAGTCCCCTGTTAACTGGCATGTATGTTGAACAATGTATGGTCATCAAATCATTGAGTTCCCTGTTAACTGGCAAGTATGTTGAACAATGTATGGTCATCAAATCATTGAGTTCCCTGTTAACTGGCAAGTATGTTGAACAATGTATGGTCATCAAATCATTGAGTCCCCTGTTAACTGGCATGTATGTTGAACAATGTATGGTCATCAAATCATTGAGTCCCCTGTTAACTGGCATGTATGTTGAACAATGTATGGTCACAGAATCATTGAGTCCCCTGTTAACTGGCATGTATGTTGAACAATGTATGGTCACAGAATCATTGAGTCCCCTGTTAACTGGCATGTATGTTGAACAATGTATGGTCACAGAATCATTGAGTCCCCTGTTAACTGGCATGTATGTTGAACAATGTATGGTCATCAAATCATTGAGTTCCCTGTTAACTGGCAAGTATGTTGAACAATGTATGGTCATCAAATCATTGAGTCCCCTGTTAACTGGCAAGTATGTTGAACAATGTATGGTCATCAAAACATTGAGTCCCCTGTTAACTGGCATGTATGTTGAACAATGTATGGTCACAGAATCATTGAGTCCCCTGTTAACTGGCATGTATGTTGAACAATGTATGGTCATCAAATCATTGAGTTCCCTGTTAACTGGCAAGTATGTTGAACAATGTATGGTCATCAAATCATTGAGTTCCCTGTTAACTGGCAAGTATGTTGAACAATGTATGGTCATCAAATCATTGAGTCCCCTGTTAACTGGCATGTATGTTGAACAATGTATGGTCATCAAATCATTGAGTTCCCTGTTAACTGGCAAGTATGTTGAACAATGTATGGTAACAGAATCATTGAGTCCCCTGTTAACTGGCAAGTATGTTGAACAATGTATGGTCACAGAATCATTGAGTCCCCTGTTAACTGGCATGTATGTTGAACAATGTATGGTCATCAAATCATTGAGTCCCCTGTTAACTGGCATGTATGTTGAACAATGTATGGTCACAGAATCATTGAGTCCCCTGTTAACTGGCATGTATGTTGAACAATGTATGGTCATCAAATCATTGAGTCCCCTGTTAACTGGCATGTATGTTGAACAATGTATGGTCATCAAATCATTGAGTCCCCTGTTAACTGGCATGTATGTTGAACAATGTATGGTCATCAAATCATTGAGTCCCCTGTTAACTGGCATGTATGTTGAACAATGTATGGTCACAGAATCATTGAGTCCCCTGTTAACTGGCATGTATGTTGAACAATGTGTGGTCACAGAATCATTGAGTCCTGTGTTAACTGGCATGTATGTTGAACAATGTATGGTCACAGAATCATTGAGTCCCCTGTTAACTGGCATGTATGTTGAAAAATGTATGGTCACAGAATCATTGAGTCCCCTGTTAACTGGCATGTATGTTGAACAATGTATGGTCACAGAATCATTGAGTCCTGTGTTAACTGGCATGTATGTTGAACAATGTATGGTCACAGAATCATTGAGTCCCCTGTTAACTGGCATGTATGTTGAACAATGTATGGTCATCAAATCATTGAGTTCCCTGTTAACTGGCAAGTATGTTGAACAATGTATGGTCATCAAATCATTGAGTCCCCTGTTAACTGGCATGTATGTTGAACAATGTATGGTCACAGAATCATTGAGTCCCCTGTTAACTGGCATGTATGTTGAACAATGTATGGTCATCAAATCATTGAGTTCCCTGTTAACTGGCAAGTATGTTGAACAATGTATGGTCATCAAATCATTGAGTTCCCTGTTAACTGGCAAGTATGTTGAACAATGTATGGTCATCAAATCATTGAGTCCCCTGTTAACTGGCATGTATGTTGAACAATGTATGGTCATCAAATCATTGAGTTCCCTGTTAACTGGCAAGTATGTTGAACAATGTATGGTAACAGAATCATTGAGTCCCCTGTTAACTGGCAAGTATGTTGAACAATGTATGGTCACAGAATCATTGAGTCCCCTGTTAACTGGCATGTATGTTGAACAATGTATGGTCATCAAATCATTGAGTCCCCTGTTAACTGGCATGTATGTTGAACAATGTATGGTCACAGAATCATTGAGTCCCCTGTTAACTGGCATGTATGTTGAACAATGTATGGTCATCAAATCATTGAGTCCCCTGTTAACTGGCATGTATGTTGAACAATGTATGGTCATCAAATCATTGAGTCCCCTGTTAACTGGCATGTATGTTGAACAATGTATGGTCACAGAATCATTGAGTCCCCTGTTAACTGGCATGTATGTTGAACAATGTATGGTCACAGAATCATTGAGTCCCCTGTTAACTGGCATGTATGTTGAACAATGTATGGTCACAGAATCATTGAGTCCCCTGTTAACTGGCATGTATGTTGAAAAATGTATGGTCACAGAATCATTGAGTCCCCTGTTAACTGGCATGTATGTTGAACAATGTATGGTCACAGAATCATTGAGTCCCCTGTTAACTGGCATGTATGTTGAACAATGTATGGTCATCAAATCATTGAGTCCCCTGTTAACTGGCAAGTATGTTGAACAATGTATGGTCACAGAATCATTGAGTCCCCTGTTAACTGGCATGTATGTTGAACAATGTATGGTCACAGAATCATTGAGTCCCCTGTTAACTGGCATGTATGTTGAACAATGTATGGTCACAGATTCATTGAGTCCCATGTTAACTGGCATGTATGTTAAACAATGTATGGTCACCAAATCATTGTGTCCCAAGATTTGTTCCCTGGATTTTACAGCCAGTGAACGCTAGGAAGGGAAAAAAAAGACAAGTCAAAAGGCTAGTTCACCAAGTGGCATTTTCCCCATGACATGACTGATGTTTGGCTGTTCCTTAACCTGGAAATGTTGCTGAACCGAACTTGATTAGAGTCACACAAGAAGGCATGTGGTTCTCCTGGCAATCCTCTATCAAGGACAGCCATCACTGGGAGAAATGCCTGCAGTTGAACCTGGTGAGTGATGATGTTGAACCTGGCCGCAGGTCAAATTTTTTGGGGGACAGACCTTGTAGATTATTTACAAAAAAATAAGATCATATTGTAGTTACTGGACATGTGCACTTTTTCTTTCATTACAGATGCATTTCTTACTTTCAACTCACATGAAGTTTTAACATTCTATACACATACACTTACATTCAGCACATGTCCAGTTGTAATACATTCATTATATGTACAGTTATTACTGTGAGTATATGAAAGGTTTTTACTTTCAGATTGGGACTGATTGTGGAGAGTTTGAAGGTGTGATCAGGTCGTACCATCGACTGATTGATTTGAAAGACAAGTGGGTCGATACAGAGGTAATATCTGAAACCTGGCCAGTTTCTTGCTCCTCTTTTTCTGTTTTCGCTCTGAAAAGAGCTGTTGGCACAATGTATATGTGGTTTACAGATAAGCTGCGATATCTGCACCTTTTGGCTCAACAAAGGATTTCTGCAAAATCATCATTAGTCACCTTTTGGGACAGGCTGGCTAGAGGGTGGTAGCTGCCAGATGCTGGCCTAGCCTATGGATCAGAAGGTCATGGGTTCGAGTCCTGATGGAGCCAGACTTTTTTCAATAAATGACCTAGGCTGCCAGGTTGACCCAGCCTTAAATGTGTACCAGGTAAAATCCTGGGAAGTAATGGCGGCCGGCATGATGATGAACACATCACCTACAACACATCACCCACAGAACATCACCCACAACACATCACCCACAGAACATCACCCACAACACATCACCCACAGAACATCACCCACAACACATCACCCACAGAACATCACCCACAACACACATCACCCACAACACATCACCCACAACACATCACCCACATAACATCACCCACAACACATCACCCACAACACATCACCCACAACACATCACCCACAGAACAACACCCACAGAACAACACATCACCCACAGAACATCACCCACAGAACAACACCCACAACACATCACCCACAACACAACACCCACAACACATCACCCACAACACATCACCCACAACACATCACCCACAGAACATCACCCACGAGGTGCAGATTGGTCTACACAATATAGGTCTAGCCCCTTATACCCAACATGTCTGGAGGCCTGGAAAAAGGTCCTTATTTCTGTTAGAGGGCTGTGGCTGCCCCTGCTCCACTCCCCCGACCCTCCCCCCCCCCCATACCCAACATGTCTGGAGCCCTAGAAAAAGGTCCTTATTTCGGTTAGAGGGCTGTGGCTGCCCATGCCCCCCCCCCCCTCCCTCCCCTTTAACCAAACAATAAGGTGTCGGAAGTCACACATGGAACCTGATCAGTGAACGGGCTGTCTGTAGTGTTTGTAGTTGATGATGCCGTCACCTGACTCCGGAGAGGGTTTGATTAGAGAGCCATCAGGACAGGCAGCTGAGTCATAAATGTTCCTTGTAGTGTTGTCATTTGAGAGAGAGAAAGTTCACAGATCTGTCCTTAAGTATATAATTTTAAAATGTTGCACCTATAACGTATCCCATTAAGACTTTTCTGAGTAGGGTTTTTTAAGTTATTTAGCATTGTGTTATTTAGTTATATAGCATCATGTTATTTAATTTAATAGCATCATGTTATTGAGTTATATAGCATTGTGTTATTGAGTTATATAGCATTGTGTTATTTAGTTATATAGCATCGTGTTATTTAGTTATATAGCATTGTGTTATTTAGTTATATAGCATCGTGTTGTTGAGTTATATAGCATTGTGTTATTTAGTTATATAGCATCGTGTTATTTAGTTAAATAGCATAGTGTTATTGAGTTATATAGCATCGTGTTATTGAGTTATATAGCATTGCGTTATTGAGTTATATAGCATCATGTTATTTAGTTTAATAGCATCATGTTATTGAGTTATATAGCATTGTGTTATTGAGTTATATAGCATTGTGTTATTTAGTTATATAGCATCGTGTTATTAGTTATATAGCATTGTGTTATTTAGTTATATAGCATCGTGTTGTTGAGTTATATAGCATTGTGTTATTTAGTTATATAGCATCGTGTTATTTAGTTAAATAGCATCGTGTTATTGAGTTATATAGCATCGTGTTATTTAGTTATATAGCATTGTGTTATTTAGTTATATAGCATCGTTTTATTGAGTTATATAGAATTGTGTTAATTTGTTATATAGCATCATGTTAATTAGTTATATAGCATCATCTTAATTAGTTATATAGCATTATCTTAATTAGTTATATAGCATTGTGTTAATTAGTTATATAGCAGCATGTTAATTAGTTATATAGCATCATCTTAATTAGTTATATAGCATCATGTTATTTAGTTATATAGCATCATGTTATTTAGTTATATAGCATCATGTTAATTAGTTATATAGCATCATGTTAATTAGTTATATAGCATCATGTTATTTAGTTATATAGCATCATGTTATTTAGTTATATAGCATCATGTTTTTTAGTTATATAGCATCATGTTAATTAGTTATATAGCATCATGTTAATTAGTTATATAGCATCATGTTAATTAGTTATATAGCATCATGTTAATTAGTTATATAGCATCATGTTAATTAGTTATATAGCATCATGTTAATTAGTTATATAGCATCATGTTAATTAGTTATATAGCATCATGTTAATTAGTTATATAGCATCATGTTAATTAGTTATATAGCATCATGTTAATTAGTTATATAGCAGCATGTTAATTAGTTATATAGCATCATGTTAATTAGTTATATAGCATCATGTTAATTAGTTATATAGCAGCATGTTAATTAGTTATATAGCATTGTGTTAATTAGTTATATAGCATCATCCTAATTAGTTATATAGCATCATCTTAATTAGTTATATAGCATCATGTTTTTCATACACACTGGTTATAACAAGTATATTTGTCATTAATAATGTCAGTAAACATAAATATATATGTAAATTCTTTCTTCTTCACTGCTACTCGTATGAATACACTAGGGTACAGAATTGCTTGAAGACATTTGTGCACACAGTCATACAAACAGAATTGCATGAAACAGACAAAAACAAAGACATTTGTTTACCTGCTGCGTTGTTAAGGTGTAACTTGATTCACCAGGTATTAGGCATCCTTACAAGAGCTCTTGTTGAGAACATCCCTGATGCAGATGGGATCCCAGCGGGCAGGCTCGGGAGCAGATTGATGGAGCTTTTTGGGAGGATTACTTCCAAGGTGTGTTTCTGTATGTCAGTAGTGATGTCTCCTTGTGTTGTTTGAACAGACAATTGATGTGTACAGGGCTCAGCTTCTGTGGTCCGCAGTTTAGGAAAAAAAGACCTTTCTCCTGGCTTGTGGACAGTAGTACAAGAGTTGCTGCCCTGGAATTGTTTGGGGCCTCACCACTTCATATGTCCAAGGGCAGCAGTGGATGCCTGTAGTCACTGCCACCAACCTCCACTCCTGAGACTCCACACATATTTGTTGTTTTTGCGATGTGAGACATGATTATCTTCAAATTGTCATTACTGTCTGAAATCATAAATTGTGACAAGTTTATATATGCTAACTAATGTTAGAAATTCTGAAGCTGTGATGGTAAGAAGTGATGTTTTGTGTGATTATTGTACTTGTGATGTTTTAGGTGACCTCCGATGGAGAAATATGGGCCCACTATGGCAAACTCAGTGGCACTAAGATTGGAGACAAAGAACCAGATCTAGACAAGGTAAATTCTATACATCAGGCAGGTAGGCATGGTCGGCTGCATGTGTCAGATCTGGAAGTAGTTAACTTTATAAACAAGATTTAGATGTGGTCAGCTATGCACCGATTTAGATGTGCGATGTTTGTAGTTAGGTATATGGTATTTTCTAGCTTGTCAACTTTATTCACCAGATCTAGATGCAACAGACTGCTCATGTCTAAATGTGTGCTGTGTTTGTGGTTAGATGTGTAGTGTTTGTGGCTTAATTATGATGTTTGTCGCTAGATGTGTTTTATTGTTTGGCTAGAAGTATTATCTTGTTTGTGGCTAAATGTGTGATGTTTGTTGGCTAAATGTGTAATGTTTGAAGATAAATGTGTAATGTTTGTGGCTAAGTGTGTGATGTTTGTGGCTAAATGTATGAAGTTTGTGTCTTAATGTGTGATGTTTGTGGCTAAATGTGTATGGTTGTGGCTTATTGTGCAATTATGTTTGGAGCTAAATATTTGTGGCTAAATGTATGAAGTTTGTTTCTAAGTGTATGATGTTTGTCTAAATGTGTGATGTTTATGGCTAAATGTGTAATTTTTTTGGCTAAATGTGTGACGGTTGTGGCTTAATGTGTAATGATTGTGGCTTTATGTGCAATTATGTTTGTAGCGAAATGTTTGTGGCTGAATTTGTAATTATCTTTTTGGCTAAATGTGTGATGTTTGTGGCTAAATGTGAGGTGTTTTTCGCTAAATTTGTAATGTTTATGTTTAAACATACGATGTTTAGGGCTAAATATGTGTAATGTAGTTTGGCTAGATGTGTTGTGTTGTTTGGCTAGATGTGTTATGTTGTTTGGCTAGATGTGTTGTGTTGTTTGGCTAGATGTGTTATGTTGTTTGGCTAGATGTGTTGTGTTGTTTGGCTAGATGTGTTATGTTGTTTGGCTAGATGTGTTGTGTTGTTTGGCTAGATGTGTTGTGTTGTTTGGCTAGATATGTAATGTTGTTTGGCTAGATGTGTTGTGTTGTTTGGCTAGATGTGTCAATGTAGTTTGGCTAGATGTGTTGTGTTGTTTGGCTAGATGTGTTATGTTGTTTGGCTAGATGTGTTGTGTTGTTTGGCTAGATGTGTTGTGTTGTTTGGCTAGATGTGTTATGTTGTTTGGCTAGATGTGTTGTGTTGTTTGTGGCTACATGTCTTTGTGGCTAAATGTATAATGTGAGTTGTGATTTGGGTTATCTTCACAGCACTTGGGACACATCCATAGGTGCTTAGATCCCCCCCCCCCCATCCTTTTCCTTTACATATACATCAGCATCCTGTGGTTGATAGTCCCAGTCCTGTGTTGATTGACAAGACTTCGGATGCATCCGGTGAACTTCTCGTGCCTGGATGTTTACTCTCAGTTCTTGCACTCTTAGCAAATATGTGGAAGTGATGCTCCCGAATTCCTCTTAACTTCCTACTTCTTTTATGGCATTAACAATGTCAGCTAGATATGTTATGTTGTTTATGGCTTAATGGGTGATGTTTATGGCTAACTGCATGATGTTTGTGGCTAACTTGGTGATGTTTGTGACTAACTGTGTGATGTTTCTGGCTAAATGTGTTGAATTGTTCAGCTAGGTGTGTTATGTTGTTTGTGGCAAATGTGTGATGTTTGTGGCTAACTGTGATGCTTGTGGCTAACTGTGATGTTTGTGGCTAACTATGTGATGATGTTTGTGGATGCGTGTATGAATATTGTCTCTTGTGTACAACCAGACATGCCAGCACCTCCAGAAAGCGTACCGGTGTTTCACACAGAAGACTGACTGGGAGAAGGATGTGGCAACCTGCAAGAAGATTGCAGACCAGGCCACCTCTCTAGTTCAGGGTAAGACCTTTGCTGTTTTCCTAGTGAGTCAGTTGTTTTTGTATGGTTTCCCTAATGTTAGTTGCTTCTTTTAGTGTCTTTCCTTGAAGTTGTAACCTTCAGTCTCATTCATTACTGAGGAAAGCACTGTTTAGTAACGGTTACTGTATTTATTACAAAACTGATGATATTCACAATCACTTCCCATATGGGGATACAAGATCTTAGTATACTAGAACCTGGCTGAATGAGCAGATAAAATCAAACTATGATTTATGTTAATGTCAGGTGGATTTTTCTTGATTTCAACAGTGATATGAGCATTGAACCATTGAGAATGCTTCTTCTTCTTCTTCTGCCTTCTGTTCCCCCAGAGGAGCATAGGCCAACAACCAACTCGGGCCAGGTTGTTCTGTTCTTTGCTGTTGCATGCAACTTACCCTATGTCCTCATCTTTTCAACTTCTCTCTCTAGTTCCCTTTCTCCATATGTTTTTTATTTCTGTGCCCTTGTGGGTTTCAGTCAAAGACATTCTAGTTATATTGTTCTCTGATTTTCTCAACATGTGTTTTCTCCAACACAAGCTCTTTTCCTAACCTCTTGGTCCATTGGAACTTGTTTGGTTCTCTTCCAAAGCTCTAAATAAGTTATTTTATCACACCATTTAATTCCTTCTATTCTGCGCAGGCACCAGTTAATGAATGTTTTTAGTTTTTTAGTTAGTCATTCTCCATGTTTCCGCTCCATACAGCAATACTGATTTGACATCAGAATTAAAAACTTAAGATTTAATATTAATTTTCATTTTCTAAATAATCATAACTAAAGTGACAAGCTACAGAACATAAAAACTGCGCATCCAAACATCTGTGTCTGGCTAGCTGTAGGTAGAACATAGCTATAAAACACATCCAAACATCTGTGTCTGGCTAGCTGTAGGTAGAACATTGTCATAAAACACATCCAAACATCTGTGTCTGGCTAGCTGTAGGTAGAACATAGCCATAAAACACATCCAAACATCTGTGTTGTCTGGCTAGCTGAAGGTAGAACATAGCCATAAAACACATCCAAACATCTGTGTTGTCTGGCTAGCTGTAGGTTGAACATGGCTATAAAAAGTACTAGTACTAAGCCAAAGCCGTCACTGCCACACGGGACTCAGTGACACACGTAAGGTGAATGGTCCAAGTATGAGTGAGCAGTGTTAATGCCATCAACAATGCATATCACACATTAACTAGCTGCTTAACAGGTACTGCGTAGAACGTCTACTATACAAGAAACAGTAACGCTACACTATCTCCTCCACACACTGTATGGAAACATAACCTATCTCAAATACCTACCACAAATACTTTTCGATCTAACCGTCGCTAAACTAAGATAAGTTTTGCCTGTCGCCGACCTACATCTGTCCAGTCCAGTCTCCTACACAACTCCCAGAACAAGCTCTGTTGAAGCTTTTTGTTCCTCTTCAGCATTCATCTCTGACACATTGTAACTCGTGTTATCCCAGTTCAGTCGACACTGTTTATTCCGTGGTCAGACTGCCCGATCTCGCTTTGAGTTTGACTGAGGGTCAACTCGTTCATACGTGATGATTCACTATCGTTACACCTATTCATCCCGTAGCCGAACTGGCCTCTGACAGCCATAAAACACATTCAAACATCTGTGTTGTCTGGCTAGCTGTAGATAGAACATAGCCATAAAACTCCAAACATCTGTGTTGTCTGGCTAGCTGTAGGTAGAACATAGCCATAAAACACATCCAAACATCTGTCTTGTCTGGCTAGCTGTAGATAGAACATAGCCATAAATCACATCCAAACATCTGTGTCTGGGCTAACTGTAGGTAGAACATAGACATAAAACACATCCAAACATCTGTCTTGTCTGGCTAGCTGTAGATAGAACATAGCCATAAATCACATCCAAACATCTGTGTCTGGGCTAACTGTAGGTAGAACATAGACATAAAACACACCCAAACATCTATGTATGGCTAGCTGTAGGTAGAACATAGCCATAAAACACATCCAAACATCTGTGTTGTCTGGCTAGCTGTGGGTAGATCATAGCCATAAAACACATCTGAGCGCCAATTAAAAAAAAAAAAAAACTATTGTTGTTATTGTATATATCATTGTGACTGTGCTTGTGTGCTGTATGTTCCTTGTGTTGGTGAACTGTTAATTCATGACCAGCTGACGTATTTGTTCTCTCTGACAGTGCACTTGCAGTGTTGCCAAGGGAAATCCCAGCAGGAATGTCTGCGTCTGCTGTCCTCCGTAAAACTCATGGTCAATGGAGCTCTTGTCAAAATCAAGGTGAATATCATTGTTTGCTATTTGTTGTTGTTTGTTTGTTTGTGTTTTCCAGCTACAGAAATCTTGTTAAGCTTATCCTGTCCTGCATGTGCTTGCATTTAAGGAAACGGGGGGGGGGGGGGGGGGGGGGGGGTTTAAATGCCTGCTTTGGTTTGTGTGATGGATATGGTTGAATTCATCTTATGGGCTATGTAGATTTTTAACAAAGGAGAGAGGGGAGATAGTACACTCTTTTTTGATTGGAGATAGTATGCTCTTTTTTTGTTGTTGCCACTCTGACTGCAAGATCACATGCTGAACAGAGATTCTCTTGCATGTGGTCTGTACAAGGAGACTGGAACACTTACGGAGATATTTTATGACCAGGCTACTTGACCAAACACAAATGCTTCTTCATGTTTCTGCAGATTTTTAGCCATCTTATTAGTTGTACATACAAACAGCAATTAGTAGAACATTTTCACAGTGAGTGGAAGACCCAGAATATAGTCTGCCACAGATCTACTGTTTCTATAGATGTATGCTTGTCCTGTCCCCCAGAAATATCACACTGATCCAGTCACTGAACAGCTGGCACCAGAAGTTGCTGAATTCTGCCAGACACTGCAAGCTTCCCTCTCAAGTGTTGTTGCCAGGATTGAGACACTCAGACAGTCGTAGTCGACATGTGAGACACTCAGACAGTCGTAGTCGACATGTGAGACACTCAGACAGTCGTAGTCGACATAAAGCATTTCTTTATTGGAATAAATAATATGAAAGAAATTTAATGTTAATAAAATATTCTCAATCAAATTACATTTTGATTTAATTATTATTTTTTGAAATGTTTTTATTGTGGTTTTGTGGAGGGTTTTCTGTTATGTTGCTTTGTGTGTGTGTGTGTGTGTATGTCTAATCTATGAGCATATTTTTGTTCTGATAGTCATGTGGTCGCCCGTGTGTCACCGGGGCCCTCACGGGAAGCAAAGAATAGTGACACTGCACCCTACCAGGCATGTCGTAAGAGGCGACTAAGGGTAGGGTTGGGCTTGAGGTTGGCTACCTCATCCTGTAAAAACCATAGCCACAAAAACCAACCAACCATGGATAAGTCAAAAAAAGAAGCAAATAAAATCCAGCCAACCAAGATGAGGGAAGGCTCTTCAAATAGAAGAAGTATGGCACGGTGTGGAGAAAGCCGCAAGGAGTCCGGATCGTTGACGTACCTCCTCTCAGCTAGGAAAACCTCCAGAATTGGCACCTGGAATGTTAGAACTCTTTATGATATAGGAAGAACAATGGAAGTAGCAAAGGAAATGAAACATTATAGAATTAGTATTTTAGGGATATGTGAAACTGGATGGACTGGGGCAGGGAAAAGTATTCTAAATTCAGGAGAAACTATTTTGTTCTCAGGACACACAGAGGAAAATTCGCCGCACAGTGAGGGAGTGGCCCTGATGCTATCAAAAGAAGCAGACAGGGCACTAATAGAATGGGAAGCTGTGAGTCCCAGAATAATAAGAGCATCTTTTAGAACAGTTAAACAGAAGGTGAACATCTCGGTAATACAGTGTTATGCACCAACAAATGATAAAGATGCATCTGTTAAGGAAGAATTTTACATGCAGCTTCAAAATATTATAAATAATGAAAGAAAGGGCAACTTAAAAATTTTGATGGGTGACTTGAATGCTAAGATAGGATTAGACAACACAGGTTATGAAGAAATTATGGGGAGACATGGTCTAGGAGTAATGAATGAAAATGGAGAATTGTTCACAAATTTTTGTGCAGGTAACCAGTATGTTATTGGTGGAAGTATTTTTTCCCATAAAAGTATACACAAGGCAACATGGGAATCACCAGACTATAAGACAACTAATCAAATTGACCACATAGGTATTAACAAAAAGTTTAGATCATCCCTTTACGATGTTAGGGCTTTCAGAGGTGCCGATGTATTTACTGACCATTTCCTAGTGGTAAGTAAAATCAAGTTGAAACTAAAAAGATATATAACATCTTATAATCATAGAAACCAATATAATGTAGGCTTTCTCAGAGATACAGAAATTAAGGAACAGTTCTCAGTTACGGTCTCTAATAAGTACCAGGTGTTGCAGCAGTTAGCTGAAGATGTCAACACAGAAGTCTGCTGGGATCAGATCAAAGGAATCTGGAATGAATCTTGCGTAGAAGTTCTTGGCAAGAAAGAAAGGAAACATAAAGCATGGATAACACCAGAAACCATTAAACTGATTGAAGATAGGAAAAGTAAAAAGGCAGAATTAAACAATAGCAAAACTAGAGCTGCTAAAGCTAGAGCTCAGGAGAAATACACAGAAGCCAACAAGGAAGTTAGGAGGCATATTAGGGCAGATAAAGTGAAATATCTAAATGATCTAGCACAAGAAGCAGAGACAGCAGCAGCAAAAGGAAACCTCAGAGAACTTTACAGTAACACAAGAAAATTAGTAGGTAAATATAGTCAGCCAACTGGATCAATCAAAAATAGTCAAGGAAAGGTACTTACTAACACTAAAGATCAAATGGACAGATGGGTTGAATATTTTGAAATGCTTCTAAATAGACCAGGCCCAGAGGTTCCCCCAGATATCCAGCCTTTAGAAATGGAACTAGATATCAACTGTGAGATACCATCCAAAGATGAAATTAGGAAAGCTATAAATCTTCTCAAGGAAGGAAAGGCGTCAGGCCCAGATGGTATCCCAGCTGAAGCCATCAGGGCCAACATAAACACATCAACAGAATTGCTACATAGATTATTCAGTAAAGTCTGGGAGACCGAAGAAATACCAGCAGACTGGAGAGAAGGATATCTTGTGAAACTGCCCAAAAAAAGGTGATCTACAGGAGTGTGAAAACTATAGAGGAATTATGTTGCTGTCAGTTCCTGGAAAAATATTAAGTAGAATTATTTTGGAAAGATTAAAAGATGCTACTGATAAAATGCTAAGAGATGAGCAGGCAGGTTTTCGGTCAAACAAATCCTGTACTGATCAGATAGCCACATTACGTATTATAATAGAGCAAAGCATTGAACTGAACTCACCACTTTACATTGGATTTATAGACTATGAAAAAGCATTTGACAGCATAGATAGGGAATCTCTCTGGAAATTGATGGGGCACTATGGAATCCCACAGAAAATTATCAACTTAGTAAAGGCAACATATAAAGACATGAAATGTCGAGTTCTTCATGAGGGAAAGCTAACAGATGCATTTGAAATAAAAACAGGTGTGCGACAGGGATGTCTTTTGTCGCCTCTCTTATTTTTACTGGCTATAGACTGGACTATGAAAACAGTAACTGCTAACACCAAGAATGGAATTCAGTGGACCCCTACAAAACAGCTTGATGATCTGGACTTCGCTGATGATATTGCTCTTCTGTCCCATTCACGGAATCAGATGCAAGATAAATTAAATATACTTAATACGAGATCAAAGCAGCTTGGTCTGAAAATCAATAAAGGAAAGACAAAGATAATGAGAATAAATCAGGCAAATAGTAATGTGGTTTCTCTTAATGGCACCCCACTTCAAGACGTGGAGTCGTACACCTATTTAGGCAGTAATGTAGATAAAGATGGAGGAACTGATAGAGATATTAAAATAAGAATACAAAAGGCAAGAGGGGCTTTTATAGCACTAGGGAATTTGTGGAGGTCAAAAGAAATTAAAAGAAATACTAAACTAAAAATTTTTAATTCTAATGTCAAATCAGTACTATTGTATGGGGCGGAAACATGGAGAACAACCAAGGCAATTACTAATAAATTACAGACATTCATTAACTGGTGCCTGCGCAGAATAGAGGGAATAAAATGGTATGATAGAATAACTAATGTAGAACTTTGGGAGAGAACTAAACAGGCTCCAGTGGATCAGGAAGTGAGGAAAAGACGCTGGCGTTGGATAGGGCACACACTGAGAAAACAGGAGAACAGCATAACTAGAATGTCTTTGCATTGGAACCCACAGGGGCATAGGAATAAAGGAAGGCCCAAAAAACACATGGAGAAGAGAGCTGGAGAACGAGGTTAGAAAGATGGGGAGGACATGGGGAGAGTGACAGTTCTTCTCTTCTGGTCCTTAATTTCTTCAGTATGTGACAGTGCTTGTCACTTGTTCCTTAATTTCTTCAGTATGTGGCAGTGCTTGTCACTTGTTCCTTAATTCCTTCAGTATGTGACAGTGCTTGTCTCTTGTTCCTTAATTTCTTCAGTATGTGACAGTCCCTGTCACTTGTTCCTTAATTTCTTCAGTATGTGACAGTGCCTGTCACTTGTTCCTTAATTTCTTCAGTATGTGACAGTGCCTGTCACTTGTCCCTTAATTTCTTCAGTATGTGACAGTGCCTGTCTCTTGTTCCTTAATTTCTTCAGTATGTGACAGTGCCTGTCTCTTGTCCCTTAATTTCTTCAGTATGTGACAGTGCCTGTCACTTGTTCCTTAATTTCTTCAGTATGTGACAGTGCCTGTCACTTGTTCCTTAATTTCTTCAGTATGTGACAGTGCCTGTCACTTGTTCCTTGATTTCTTCAGTATGTGACAGTGCCTGTCTCTTGTTCCTTAATTTCTTCAGTATGTGACAGTGCCTGTCACTTGTTCCTTAATGTCTTCAGTATGTGACAGTGCCTGTCTCTTGTTCCTTAATTTCTTCAGTATGTGGCAGTGCTTGTCACTTATTCCTTGATTTCTTCAGTATGTGACAGTGCCTGTCTCTTGTTCCTTAATTTCTTCAGTATGTGACAGTGCCTGTCACTTGTTCCTTAATTTCTTCAGTATGTGACAGTGCCTGTCACTTGTTCCTTAATTTCTTCAGTATGTGACAGTGCCTGTCTCTTGTTCCTTAATTTCTTCAGTATGTGACAGTGCTTGTCACTTGTTCCTTAATTTCTTCAGTATGTGGCAGTACCTGTCACTTGTTCCTTAATTTCTTCAGTATGTGGCAGTGCCTGTCACTTGTTCTTTGATTTCTTCAGTATGTGACAGTGCCTGTCACTTGTTCCTTAATTTCTTCAGTATGTGACAGTGCCTGTCACTTGTTCCTTAATTTCTTCAGTATGTGACAGTGCCTGTCACTTGTTCCTTAATTTCTTCAGTATGTGACAGTGCCTGTCACTTGTTCCTTAATTTCTTCAGTATGTGACAGTGCCTGTCACTTGTTCCTTAATTTCTTCAGTATGTGACAGTGCCTGTCACTTGTTCCTTAATTTCTTCAGTATGTGACAGTGCCTGTCTCTTGTTCCTTAATTTCTTCAGTATGTGACAGTGCTTGTCACTTGTTCCTTGATTTCTTCAGTATGTGACAGTGCCTGTCTCTTGTTCCTTAATTTCTTCAGTATGTGACAGTGCCTGTCTCTTGTTCCTTAATTTCTTCAGTATGTGACAGTGCCTGTCACTTGTTCCTTAATTTCTTCAGTATGTGACAGTGCCTGTCACTTGTTCCTTAATTTCTTCAGTATGTGACAGTGCCTGTCACTTGTTCCTTAATTTCTTCAGTATGTGACAGTGCCTGTCACTTGTTCCTTAATTTCTTCAGTATGTGGCAGTGCCTGTCACTTGTTCCTTAATTTCTTCAGTATGTAACAGTGCCTGTCACTTGTCCCTTAATTTCTTCAGTATGTGACAGTGCTTGTCACTTGTTCCTTGATTTCTTCAGTATGTGACAGTGCCTGTCTCTTGTTCCTTAATTTCTTCAGTATGTGACAGTGCTTGTCTCTTGTTCCTTAATTTCTTCAGTATGTGACAGTGCCTGTCACTTGTTCCTTAATTTCTTCAGTATGTGGCAGTGCCTGTCACTTGTCCCTTAATTTCTTCAGTATGTGACAGTGCTTGTCTCTTGTTCCTTAATTTCTTCAGTATGTGACAGTGCCTGTCACTTGTTCCTTAATTTCTTCAGTATGTGACAGTGCCTGTCACTTGTTCCTTAATTTCTTCAGTATGTGACAGTGCCTGTCACTTGTCCCTTAATTTCTTCAGTATGTGACAGTGCCTGTCACTTGTTCCTTGATTTCTTCAGTATGTGAAAGTGCCTGTCTCTTGTTCCTTAATTTCTTCAGTATGTGACAGTGCCTGTCTCTTGTCCCTTAATTTCTTCAGTATGTGACAGTGCCTGTCACTTGTTCCTTAATTTCTTCAGTATGTGACAGTGCCTGTCACTTGTTCCTTAATTTCTTCAGTATGTGACAGTGCCTGTCACTTGTTCCTTAATTTCTTCAGTATGTGACAGTGCCTGTCTCTTGTTCCTTAATTTCTTCAGTATGTGACAGTGCCTGTCACTTGTTCCTTAATTTCTTCAGTATGTGACAGTGCCTGTCTCTTGTTCCTTAATTTCTTCAGTATGTGGCAGTGCTTGTCACTTATTCCTTGATTTCTTCAGTATGTGACAGTGCCTGTCTCTTGTTCCTTAATTTCTTCAGTGTGTGACAGTGCCTGTCACTTGTTCCTTAATTTCTTCAGTATGTGACAGTGCCTGTCACTTGTTCCTTAATTTCTTCAGTATGTGACAGTGCCTGTCTCTTGTTCCTTAATTTCTTCAGTATGTGACAGTGCCTGTCACTTGTTCCTTAATTTCTTCAGTATGTGGCAGTGCCTGTCACTTGTTCCTTAATTTCTTCATTATGTGACAGTGCCTGTCACTTGTTCCTTAATTTCTTCAGTATGTGGCAGTGCCTGTCACTTGTTCTTTGATTTCTTCAGTATGTGACAGTGCCTGTCACTTGTTCCTTAATTTCTTCAGTGTGTGACAGTGCCTGTCACTTGTTCCTTAATTTCTTCAGTATGTGACAGTGCCTGTCACTTGTTTCTTAATTTCTTCAGTATGTGACAGTGCCTGTCACTTGTTCCTTAATTTCTTTAGTATGTGACAGTGCCTGTCACTTGTTCCTTAATTTCTTCAGTATGTGACAGTGCCTGTCACTTGTTCCTTAATTTCTTCAGTATGTGTCAGTGCCTGTCACTTGTTCCTTAATTTCTTCAGTATGTGACAGTGCCTGTCACTTGTCCCTTAATTTCTTCAGTATGTGACAGTGCCTGTCACTTGTTCCTTGATTTCTTCAGTATGTGACAGTGCCTGTCTCTTGTTCCTTAATTTCTTCAGTATGTGACAGTGCCTGTCTCTTGTCCCTTAATTTCTTCAGTATGTGACAGTGCCTGTCTCTTGTTCCTTAATTTCTTCAGTATGTGACAGTGCCTGTCTCTTGTTCCTTAATTTCTTCAGTATGTGACAGTGCTTGTCTCTTGTTCCTTAATTTCTTCAGTATGTGACAGTGCCTGTCTCTTGTTCCTTAATTTCTTCAGTATGTGACAGTGCTTGTCTCTTGTTCCTTAATTTCTTCAGTATGTGACAGTGCCTGTCTCTTGTTCCTTAATTTCTTCAGTATGTGACAGTGCCTGTCACTTATTCCTTAATTTCTTCAGTATGTGACAGTGCCTGTCTCTTGTTCCTTAATTTCTTCAGTATGTGACAGTGCCTGTCTCTTGTTCCTTAATTTCTTCAGTATGTGACAGTGCCAAAGTCATTTTGAACCAGCGACCTTCCAATCCACAAGTGAGCGTCCAGCCGCAATCCCCCCCCCCCCCCCAGTCCTCAATGTTGGACAGAAAACGGAGTGTCCATCTCGATCGTGGGAGTGTCTAGCTCTTTGTTGATTTTAAATGCTAGCAAGACCATGGCTGTGAGAACGTGATGGCTGTCAGAACGTGATGGCTGTGACAACGTGATGGCTGTCAGAACGTGATGGCTGTGACAACGTGATGGCTGTCAGAACGTGATGGCTGTGACAACGTGATGGCTGTCAGAACGTGATGGCTGTCAGAACGTGATGGCTGTGACAACGTGATGGCTGTGAGAACGTGCAACAAGAGAAAAAGATAGGGGGGAAGCAATGATAGGGAACATAACAAAGAAGAATTCATATTTTATTCAACGGATATGTTTACAAAGAAGAAATTCATATGTTTATTCAACGGATCATAATGATAGGGAACATACATAGAAGAAATTCATATGTTTATTCAACGGATCATAATGATAGGGCACATAGAAGACATTCATATGTTTATTCAACGGATCATAATGATAGGGAACATAGAAGACATTCATATGTTTATTCAACGGATCATAATGATAGGGAACATAGAAGACATTCATATGTTTATTCAACGGATCAACATCAGTGCTAACAGGTGTAACCCGTAAGTGCTCGATTCTACTTTAACTCAAGCCTGAGTCTGAAGAATCTCAGCACAGTGCACCGTCGAGGACCCTGAAATACTTTGGGTAGATTTTTAATTCCAAATTTTTCAAGTGAACAACAATACACCCAGAGACCCAGGAAAATTACTTGAAGTCCACGTGAAAACATCCCTGCCTTCAGCGGGGTTTCACTCGGGATGCCGTACCTGGAGACCACTCAGCCTCCCAGAGAAGAAATTTAGAGATTATCAAATACCATAAACGATAGTTACTATCAGGATATCATCATAGCAGAGGATATCAAATATATATTGTGCAAAAAGCAAAGGACACTGTGCGGTGGCCAGACTTCATCAGGTATGCCCACAAGAAGGGATGAGTAATGGAGGAAAAGAATTTTGACTTCAACCACAGCATCAGAGTCCCGTTTGTTTGGTGTGAACTCTGCCGTCCCCCACAACAATTCCAGGAATAAGCTTCAGAATAAAACATGTGTATAGTTACATACAATATGACAACACAGTAACATAAAGTACAACAGAACTACTAACATTTTTAGCTGCAGTAGTATGTCCCATAATGTAGTCACATTTACATTTCAATTATTGAGTGAACTTAGCCAGTATTTTTTTTTCTTGGATGATTTATCCAGCAAGGATGAATCGTTTTGGACTTTTCTATAGTTATTTAAAAAAAAAAAAAAAACCATTTTCCAGGGATGGCAGCGTTTTTGGAAACAATGTTTTCTTTAGAACAGCCCTCACCACAGACATCATCTATTTTATCACTGAGATTATTGTGCAATTTTTTTTTTTGGGGGGGGGGGGGGGGTGATGTTTGCAGGCTAGAAATTGTGTACTTTATGTTACTATGTTGTCATATTACGCGTTACCATATGTATGTTTAATTCTCAAGCTTATTCATAGAATTGTTGTGAGAGGACAGCAGGGAACACACTGAAAAACGGGACTGTCAGTGTGAAAACTTGACGTACAGTTAGCCTCATTTGGTGACGTCAGCAGCTTGTCCTGTCAGATGGAAGTTGTGGTGAGTACCGCAGGATTGGTGCACAGCTATTTACTCCCACTTTTAAAATAAGGCAAAGATTATTACAGACTCAGCGGTTTCAGGATTATCACTACAAAATACTTTTGTCAAAGTCTTCTTTTTCTGCCTCTTGCCACCCCTTCCCCCCAGTGGAGCATATTAACCTCAACCAACGCACACCAAGTCGTTCTATCCTTCGCTATCGCTTGCATCTCTCCCCTATCTTTTTAGCTTCACTCTTCATCTCCCGTCGGCTCTCTGGGTAGGTCGATGCGAACGCTTCGTAATGCCGGAATGTCAGGTTCGATCCCAGCTGCGGGCCATGCGTCTTGCGTTTGTTTCTACAGTGGTATCAGGGGGCCGACCGTTCAGAGCAATGGCAAACTACTGGATGTAAATTTGCCTAGAGAAACCACACAACAGCCAGGGGCTGCTGGAGTTGGTTCTGCAACGTCCAGTAAAGGATACACAACTAACCTTAACCTTCATCTTCCTTCTCAGAGTATTTTTTTGGTCTTGACACAACGTTCCTGACTTCTTTCGGCTTTCTCCGCACAGCGTCATACTTTTTCTACTAGAACAGCATTGCCCCCCCCCCCCTCTCTCTTTACCATCTTGGTTGGCTGGGTTATTCGTCTTTTTCTTTTTGACTTGTCCATGACTGGTTGGTTTTTGTGGTTCTTGTTTTTACAGAATGGGGTAGCTAACCCCAAGTCCAACCCTAGCCTGGAGCCGGCCGTGACCCACCCTACCCTTATCCACTTTTTTTTCCTGTAAAACTGCAAATGTTTTGGGAAAAGGGATCGCTCCTGCCAAGAGGTTTGCGCAGTTACCGGCCAGGGAAAGATAGTAGTTCAACTGTATCCACTTTTATCCACTGTAGGTGACAGGTTCGATTTCCGGCACGGTAACTATAGCTTTTGATTTTTATGAAGGAGCCAGACAGAGAGGGTCCCATACTAGAGAGGTTAGTTTACGACTTTGATGTAGTCATGCTTCTGGAACTGTTGTAGTGCCAGACAGAGAATGGGCCATACTAGAGAGGTTGATTTACGACTTTGATGTAGTCATGCTTCTGGAACTGTTGCAGTGCCAGACAGAGAGGGGCCCATACTGGAGAGGTTAATTTACGAATTTGATGTAGTCATGCTTCAAGTGCTGAATGCAGATAAATATCATTGCCCTGGATGTGTCAGCTGCTGGACATGGGAGACATGGGCAATGTCAGCTGATGAAGTAGGGCTTGAAACATGTGGTGCTTGAGCTGAGTCTATGGAACAATGATGCTAAAGAGGTGCAGGGAATATAGATGGAGATTGGTGGCCTATGTTGGAACATAATTAATGTATATGCTGCCGTGGGCGCTTTAGTTACAAAACAAAAGTGGGACTGGCTGAAAGACCTGGAGGGGATTACAGTGCAGGCAACAATAAATGGGACAGTACTGGGGAAAACCGATAGGGAGTAGCCCTTGCTGACGCCATGGTTGATTCAGACCTTGTCTGTTTAAATGATGGGACACCAACTAAAATGGCAATGAGACCCGGCGATGCAGACAGGGCTATTGACCTGGCTCTGGTTACCCAGTCAGCTGTACTAGACAACAAATGGACTAACCTGAGTGATCATGGAAGTGACCATCTGCCATGTTCGGTATTTATTTCAAAATCCAGGAAAGTCCAGGTTTCAAGAGCTCATATGCCTTTCAAGTATGAGCGGACTAACACCCTTCTTGGACTTCTCCGACAGAGGGCATGAAAGAGGGCCGGCAGATCTACTTTTGTGCAGCCTCCATGGTGGACATCAGAGATTAAACAGGCATGGAAGTTAAAAAGAGAGCTGCAGTGAAGCGACAGACAGCCCTAAGCTTACAGGAGTTGGAGTGCGCAGAAAAAGATAAAAGAGTTTTTCAAGCGCTGTGCGGCAGAGGCCAAAAAAGCCAAAGGGAGCATTTTATTGATGAGATTGGGAGCGATAAGGCATTGGGAAAGTTTTGGAGGCTACATAGGCAGCTGCTCGAGAAAGATCGGCCTAGCGTAGTAGGAGCAATTTATAGAGATGACAGTATGCTATTAATTGCAGACAAAGAGAAGGGGGAGGCTTTTCTTAAGAGTTTCATTTTACAGACACACCACGGTGATGGAGATAACAGGGATAGAGAAGATCTGGCAGCCATTTTTGAGAACAAACATTATGAAGACATCATACAGGTGGAAGATGTAAAACGTGTTCTGAAAAGGCCGAAAGACACTGCACCCGGGCTCGAGGGGGTTAGATATTCCATCATGAAAGACATGAGTGATGAAGACCTGTTGGAGATGACTGCTTGCTTCAACAAACAGAGCATTGGAACAACTTCAGTCCCAGAAGCTACCTGATTCCACTTCGTAAGTCTAGCAAGAATCATTCAACACTCGGCGGCTTTAGGATCATAACCCTACAAAACACCTTTGTTAAAGTGCTGGAGAAGATAGTGGCGGGTAAGCTACACAAATTTTTAAACAGAGTAATCCCCTTCCACAAGGATTGGGAAGTTACCGGTAGGGGAAGGACACGCGGTCAAATGCAGCCACTTTTGCCTTTGATACCTTCGGAGGTTTCCAGATCAGACAGGAAACGGTGGCAGCGGCACTCGATTTAAAAGATGATTACAACAGAGTTATATATAGTATCTTGATGAAACCGCTTATAGAGAAGGGAGTCTGTCCTTGTGTGCTAGCGGGAAGACAGAAGGAGGAAAAACAGAATAGAAGAAGGGAGAGAAAGGAAAATTATGATAAGAATAAAAGTAATAGTTGTCCACTAAACAGCAAAAACAGGAAAGTAACGAAAAGACAGGGGTTCTTCTGCGCAGAGATCCTAGAATGTTTCACAAGAACCCAGACAATGAATATCTATATCATGAGTTACATGACGACCACCCAACTACATGGCTACATACACCTAGACGAACCATAGACTACAGATCCTAAATTAAATCAAGCAAATGGATTATAATAACATTTATTTTACTTAACATAACATCAGCGTGGTCCATAAATAACATTAACAACAACCAACGTGCTCGATCAGAATCTAAAGAACTGACTATCTCCAACTAACAAGTAACTATGATAATGACACCATACTCTCAGCGAGATTACCTCAACAATGGCAAAAACCGAAACATATTTAACATGTACTTTAAGCTTCAATAGGCCAACAAATTACTTATAGCTTCTTCTTCTTCTGCGTTCGACATCAGTCATGCTAAACATTGAGTCCCGTCTGGGTCACAAATAGGATTGCGTTTAAGGTCGCCACCTGTTTCCCCATAGCTTCTCTCGCAATGTGGCTCCTTTGGGCCAGATCCACAGTCTTTGCTGGGAGAGGTAAGGGCAGTACTGTAGTATGTGCTCAGGGGTCTGTCTTTCTGCTCCACAATCACAGGCAGCAGATTCTTTTATGCCCATCCTGTACAGGTGTGCTCGAAGACCACAGTGTCCAGTCCGAAGTCTCAAATTTAATGTTTGTTCTTTCCTGTTGAGTTTGTTTATGCTGTCACTCTCTGGTCTGTAATCTCTATTCTGCTTTCTCCACTCCCGCTTGAAAGACTGCTTTAGTGCTGTTTTCGTTTCATTGTAGCTAGTGGTGGATGGGGTTGTGGAAGATTACTCCCAGCTTTTGCCAACTCAACTGCTTTCTCATTTCATTGAATACCACAGTGGCCTGGTATCCACTGCAAGACCAGTTCTGCTTCCTTGGAGAGTAAGCCAATGTTGGTCCTTAGATCTGCAATTAGTTTGTCTTGTTTGTTGCTTGAAAGTGCTTGGAGAACAGACAATGAGTCACTAAGTATAACAATTTTATGCCCTCTGTGTTCTTGATTGATGAGATGTTGGACTGCAGAAAGGAGGGCAGTTGCCTCAGCTCTGAATTTAGTGCAGATGTCACCTGCTGGTAGAGAGAGAGAGAGTTTCTGTTCTACTGCTAGGGGGTTTAATTTATGTTTCACAACGCCCCTTTCTGACTGCATCTATAGCAGAGCCGTCGGTGAAAACCTTATAGCGACCTGCCATCAAACTACCTCCTAGCAAGAATACAAAATGCAAATCAAATCAACCACCACCTAACAAACTGAAACGTACCGCGAGATCAGCCAAGGAAATCAGACAACGGCCTTCCCCTGCAGTCGCCATACCCACACTGCCCAGCCCCAAGTGCAAGGTTACAACAGCCGGGTAGGTCTCCACAGGGTCAGTCCGGAAGTCAAATCGCTCGCTGAAAGACTATACAAAGTCCTTTATACCCAGTGGCCAGATTTTCCCCATTTTCCTGTCCAAGACTAAACGCTGTTCCTGTGGCCTCTTGGTCATTTTTAACCAGATTAAATAAAATCGTTGAGCTGCTAAACAGTAGTCTTCCAGCCTATTACACTTGGTTGGTCAATTGGATAGCAGCTGTTTTATATACTCGCCGGGCAGCTCTCCACCTGGGTTCATGGACCTCTGAACCACGTATTATAGCTCTAGGACTACCACAGGGATCTGCAATGTTACCTGTACTATTCAACGTTTTTACGAGCAAGATTACCTGCCTTAAAACACCAGGAGTTGGCAGAATTTTCATCAGTTCTCGTTATGCCTAGTGGCACATGAGGCTTCAGAGAGGGCTTTCCATGTTTTCCTGTCGTGATCAATCTTCAGTGCAGTTTTCCATGTCAAAGATGCCGCACTCAGGTCACTTTCCATCATTTGTCTCCACGTTGTTTTTGGGCGCCCCTTTTTTCTCTTTCCCTCTGGTGTCCATGTGAGAGCTGTTCTGGCAGGTATATCAGGATTCATTCTCATAACGTGGCCAAGCCATTTCCATCTTCTCTTGCTTATCATATTGTCTAAAGTTTCTTGGTTTGTGGCTTGAAGTAGTTGTATCTGGCTAGAAAATTTTGATAATTCTACGTAGACATGTGTGGCGGAAAGTGGACAGCTTGTGTACATCCTTTTTGGTCATTCTCCGGCATTCTGCTCCATAAAGAAGAACTGGCAAAATGATGCTCTTGTAGAGTCGGAGTTTTGTTCCTCTGCAGTACATGTGGGATTTCCAGATTTGCCTCATCCTTCCAAAAGCACCTCTAGCTTTGTTCAGGCGTGACTGTACGTCTTTCTCTGTCCCTCCCAGTAGGGACACCACACTGCCAAGATATGTGAAATGTTCTACATTTTAAAGTGATTGGTTACTTATGGTCAGTGGTTGTTGGTTTGGACTTTTGTTATGATCTTAGTTTTCTTTGTATTTATTCTCATTCCCACCTTTTCTGCTGTGCTGTGTAGTCTGTTACTTTTCTCTTGTATATATATGTTCATGTTTATGTGATAGCAGTGCTATATCATCTGCAAAATCAAGGTCCTCAAGTACGGTGAATAGAGTCCACCGTATGCTTTCAATGTCTTGTCTACTGTGTTCTTTAGTATCCAATCAATCACAAGGTTGAAGCGGAGAGATGACATGACACATCCCTGTCTTACACCCGTCTTTACTGGGAAAGATGTATCGTAATTTTTTATACTGCAGGAAAAGTCTTTATAGAAGAGAGCAATTATGTTGACTATCTTTTCTGGAATTCCATAATGTCATAAAATTGTCCAGACTGTCTCTATGGACGCTGTCAAAAGCTTTCTCAAAGTCCACAAAATTTATATATATACTTCTCTGCCATTCATTGCATTGTTCTAAAAGGTTACGTAGGGTGAAGATATGTTCAGTTGTTCCTCTGCTCTTTCTGAATCCTGCTTGTTCCACTCGTAGGCATTTATCTACTCCTTTTTCAAGATTTCAAGCCGCATTATAGTGATTTTACAAAATATTTTGCTTGGTACTGAGAGTAGAGTAATTCCCCTCCAATTATTGCAGTCTGTTAAATCTCCTTGGGTGGAAAGGGGGGGGGGGTGTGGGGATTTGGACTATTGTTCCTTCAGGCCAGTCATCAGTCAATACTTAATTTTTCCAAAAATCCTTGAACAATGGTTCTAGAATGTTAGCAGTTGTGTTAGGATCTACTTTGAGATGTTCTGCTGGCAGTTCGTCTTTGCCTGGTGCTTTGTTGTTCTTGAAAGTGTGGATAGCTTTAAGGATTTCTTGTTTGCTTGGTGGTTTAGTAATAATGTCAAGGCTGGCTGAATATCTGGGGGATCGTTGGGTAATTTTGTGTTGGGTTTGTAGATCATGTGTTTTTTAGCAGCATTTTCTGCTGTTTCTGCTAGATTTTCCATAAATCTTCTCTTGTCAGCTTTGGCACTTTTCTTTACCATTTTATTTAGTTCGCTATATTCTAACATCAATTTGTCTTTCTGACGTTCTGATTTAGTGTGATTTATGAGGTTCTTTTTTTCCTTTTCGCTTGGTAATATAGTCCATGGTTTGACTGCTTATCCATTCGTTGTGGTGTTTTTTCCTGGTTCTTAATATGTTGTTGCTGGTTGTTTTGTATGTTTCTTTGATCTGGTTCCATCTGTCTTGAATGCTGATTGAAGTTTGACTGTCTGGGTCACTGTCAGGGACCTAATCTACTCTTAATTATTGTATAAGGCTCGCTAGGTAGGCCAGCTGACAGACCCAACTACCCAGACACACCTAAGACAACACTCCTGCTGAGTACAACCATAATCTTTAATGTACAACGAACATAAGACGTATAACACTTCAACTGGGCTAAACAGCTCCCATCCGAAGCTGCCTTGGCGATGACAGCTTTACACTCACTAATCACCCCAGGCCAGCTCCCATGGATCCAGGGGAACACGACTCTTAGCTAACAGTATCTCAGTGCCAATCAATCCGCCGTCGATTGCCAAACGGGACTGCAGCAATTTACGAAAAGTGTATGGCCTAAGCGTGCCCGGGCAGTGTTATCGCCATTACAATGCACGTCACCTTGATTAACTGCTCAAACAAATACTGCATGGAATGTCTACTACACAAGGAACCTTAACTCTGTATTATCTAGTCTAAACATTAAATAAAAACACAGCCTATCGTCAATACTACATGCAAATACCCTATTCCACCTAACCGTCGCTAAACCTAATTCTTACCTAGTCACTTGTACCGTCTTGTCTCTCTGTCTACCAGCACACGACTCCCCTCAAACCAGCTCGGACAAAGCCTTTTGTATGTCCCCCTGAGTTCACGGCTTAACACGCAGCAATCCGTGTCAGCTGAGTGAACTGTACCTGGCCTGTTAACTGGACCTAGTTCATTGCGTGGCCACGCTGTCCGCTCTCATACTGAGTTGTACTGAAGGTCAACTCGTACAAACGTGATGATACACTATCATCTGTGGTGTTTCCCATAGCCGAACTGGCCTCTGACAGTCACCTGATAGAGTTTGAAATCTATTTTTGAATTCTACTATAAATTTAGTGGCAATGTCTTTTTCTCCCCATAGGTTGACATTGTAGAGTGCTGTCTGAGTCTCAACTTGTGTGTTAACTTTTTGGAGTTTAAGTCGTAGTAGAGCAACTACAAGGTGATGATCGCTTCCCACATCTGCTCTCCTTTTGACACGCACATCGAGTAGGGACCCACGCCATTTTCTGTTTACCATGAAATGGTCGATCTGGTTTACATCTCTTCTGTTTGGGGATATCCATGTAAGCTTGTGTATATTCTTGTGAGGAAATAGTGTTCCTCGTATAAAAAGTCTATTCGCCGTGCAGAAGTCGCTCAATCTTTACACGTTGTCATTAATTGTACCACATCCTTGATTTCCCATTGATAGTTCTCTATTCAAGTTGTTGTTACCAACTTTTGCATTGAGATCTCCCATAATGCATAGAATATCATGGGCTGGTACTTTATCTACTACCTCTCCTATAGAATGTTTCTTTTTCTTCGTCCTCAGCTTCATTAGTCGGTGCGTAACATTAGATGATTGTAAGTTTGGCATGTTTCCCCTTAAATTGCGCTGTCATTATTCTTTCATTAATTGGATGCCAATCGATGAGATGTTTGTGTATACCTTTCTTTAAAATGAGTGCTACGCCTGCAGAATGTAGGTTATCATCTCTACCAGAGTATATTACGGTTTCTCCTGTACCTGTTGTGGATTGTCCAAACCCTGTCCACCAGCTTTCACTGATTCCAAGAATATGCAGTTTACAGTTCTGCATTTCTTTAATTACTTGGGCGGTTTTGGCCGTTTCAAACATGGTTCTTACATTCCAGAAGCCAATTCTTATTTTGGTTTTAACATCCAGCAGACTTGTTTTCCCATCATGGGCTTCCTTTCGGCTTTCACCCATGCTGTTCATGCTGACAGAGGGACTCTGTCCCAAGACCACCGGACGTTTAGAGCACTTATTTCCTCTTGAAGTTTCAGTAACGTTGTAGTTTTTTTTACAGGGTAGAGCTGGCAGAATTTTGACATTTGCATATGATGTTTTTGTTTACAGGAAGGGGAGAAATAGCAATCAAATAGCTGGAGAGTTTTTCAAATTCAAATTCTCTTTCTTTGACCACTTTCAGCTAGGTCCGTTCACATTTCTGCTCACTTTCCTTTCAGCTATATTTGTGGTGACGTTTTCTGGTCGCGATCTTATTTGATTCTGGATTGTGTTCAATATTGTCACTTTCTGTTTGTTGTGGTTTCCGCTCTTGCTGTTGTTTTTGTAATCTGGCTGGCCCTGTGCTGCGCTCAAGATGATTGGATGTTGGATCGATTTATTGTGGTATTCCTTGGCTGTTTGTTGTTTCCGGGGAAATTAGATTGCCTATCCTAATAAGGACCGGCGGTCGATTGACTTGGGCAGGTACTGATGGCTATACTGCTGAGGTCTGGTATTATTTGGTGATTTTCTCGTATCCTTGTTGTAAAGTACTGCTCCTACATAGGGTTTCGGTAATTTGGCCTTGGTTGTGTCGTATCTGGTATTAGTGTTTGGGGTAACGGTGTCGACCTCGTTTGACTTCAAATTTTGGCTGTCGATGTGGTTCCTCTGGTGATGACCAAAAAACATCATCATCCTGCAGTTCTGAGTTATAGAAGTTCGGGTCCTCCATCTCCATGATGCGTTGGTTAATTTGGTCAACTGTTGCCAACGGAAACTGTTTCATCAGCGATGCCTGAGTTTTCTTATCTGGTGTTTGATGCGGCTTTTTCTGGGTCTCGGCTCCCTGTATTTGCTGCCCTCTTGTTGCCTCTCTCCGCGCCCTCTCTCCCTCCTCCATCACTCCGCCGGCCGCCCGCAGTTCCCCGTTAAGTCTGCCGCCTTCTTCGCATGCTCTTCGTAACCTTTCCCCTGTCTCAGCCAGTGCCCTCTTGACCATTGCGACCTCCCTCGCGAGAAGCTGTTGGCCATCCCGCAGACCACTGATGCCCGCCCCGTCTTCCCTTGCCCCAGCTGGCCGCTCCCTTTGTGTCTGGATAGTGGCCAGTGCATTCATGATGTCCTCCTTGAATTTCGTCATCTCTGCTTCTGGGTGTCAAGAGTCGCCTGCATTATAGCTCTCAGGCCTGCCATTTCATCTCCGTCTTCATCTCGTTGGGTTTTGGATGCGTCTTTCTCGTCTCTGAGAGCTTGGATGTCACTTTTGAGCTGAGCCACCCCGCCGCCCAACCTGGTGGTAATGGCTGCAGTTATGCCCTGGGTTGCCTCGTGTCCTCTGCGGGCCCCATGGCATGGAATCCCATCCCGTATGGCAGTGGTTGCAATTTCTCTACATTGTTGCAGATAGGGGCACCCCAGGTACCTGGTGCTGTGCCGGCCGTAGCAGTCGGCGCACTTTCTGTTCGTATTGGGTGACTTAAAGTCTGTGTCCAGCTTTGCCAGCGGGCAATTGTTGAAGGCATGGTGTTGTGAACAGTATCGGCATACTTCATGTTCGCTCACACAAGTGGCCCGGGAGTGCCATGCTTTTTGGCAACGAGAGCACTGGATCACCTGTGGCACGTATTGCTCTGGTCTTTGCATTCTTTGATCTAGGTAGACTTTATCCGGGATGTTTTCTCCCTCCGATGTTATCACCGCCACTGGCAATGGATGCCGTTTTGAGCCGTCTCTCTGCTTGGTTGATGTTGACATTGGGGTTTTCTTTCCTTATTTGTTGCAGAATTTCTTCGTTGCTCCATTGCAGGTTGACTCTTCGGATCACCCAGCGTCTTACATTCTGGAAATGGTGGCCGTCACAGTTATCTCCTCGGATAGTCGGAGTTCTTTCTTGCCGTCGTGTTGGATGTCATCCAGCATGTCTGAGGTGCGGTTGGTTCTGTTTAGTGAAGCTATCACTCCTTCTCGAGTTCTCCTAATCTTTGCGACTGCCCTCTTGCCTAACATGATCTCCAGCATATTGATCAATGTTAGCGTTGCCAGTGTAGTGATTGCTGTCCGGCCCGAGTTGGTCTGTCGTAGAAATATCATAGCTGCCTGTCTTTCGTCGATCTGGAGATGTTTGTGGACTTGGCTGTGTTGGTTCAGGTGACGCTGGGACGTCACTCAGGGCCTCACTGGTAGTAGGGGCGTCTTCCTGTGGTTCGGTAGTATCTGTCTGCGTCTTCCTGGCCTCCGAGTTAGATCGGGTAGATCTGTCAGTGGGCTGTTTCCTCTGTCCGTTGCGCTTTCCGTTAGGTTTGTTTCTCCGAGACATGGTGCTTGCGGAGAAGGCCTCTCGCTCTGGCTAATGCTTTTTATTGTGTTATGTAGGTTTCAGTCTTATCTGATGACAATTGCGGAGAAGTCCTCTCGCTATGCCTATCCTCAAAGGGACCAGCATGTACTGTATTGCGCCGGTATCAATATCTGGTGACTATTGCGGAGAAGTCCTCTCGCTCTGCCTATCCTCCAAGGGACCAGCATATACTGTATTGTGCAGGTATCAATACTATCTGATGATTGGCTGATAAGGTGGAGCCGAAGCTGCTGTGTGCCGCGCCGGGAAAGGCCGTGCAAATAAGCTGGAGAGTTACAGGCAACAGCTGATAAAGTGATCGACTGGTGTATTGAGATGAGTGCTGTAATCAACCCAGAAAAGGCAACCGTCCTGTGGTGTTCTTTGGACATCAGGATTGTTAGAACTGATGTTCCCAGACTCAAAATAAATGGCAGGAGCATCAAAAGAGACAGCCGACTGCGGTACCTAGGAATCACCTTTGACAGAAGTTTGTCTTTCAGGGATCACATAGAGGGGGTTGTGACAAGGGCTCAAAAAGGTCCTAATGCACTAAAGATTATGGCAGGGATGGACATGGAGCAGACAATGCTGTTCACACTCTACCAGCACTTAATCATCTCAGTGATTGATTGTGGACTGGGGTTACTCACTGTCTCGAAGAGTCAGCTAGAGAAACTGGAGCGCATACAGAATGAAGCTTTGCGGCTGATCCTGGGATGTACAAGAGACACCCTGTTTGTGTGCATGCGATACATCTATAGCACTGTCGACTATTGTAGATAGGTTAAAGGTGCTGCAGGCTAAGTCATACCGAAGAGTTGCTGCAGACAGGAAACACCCTCTGCATGAAGCTTTGGCTGCAGGCAAGGGTCAGATGCTGAAAAAAAAAATCGTGAATGGCTTAAGCAGAAGACACAATAAGACAAGTATGCAAGCTGAAGAACATTGGGCGAGGAGAGGAGGGTGAGAGTACCAGCGGAAAAGTCTGACCTGTGTAGGGTTATTATAACATTAGGCCGGGTGTGCAGAGAGTGGCCAGCGGGTGCTACGGAGGTTGAAATCCAACAATTGATTCACGCCCAGGTGATCTATCTGTACATATGGTTTAGTGTTGAGAGGAAAGCGAAGTACCTGGTGGTTCGTAGCGAAAGTTAATGAAAAATCTTTAGTGCAAGACAGCCTAGTATATGACACCACAACATCTAGCATGAGAATGGAGGTGGAGGCGGTAACGGCAGCTCTCCGGTGGCTACGACATATCGTAATTGTAACAGACTCTGAAGACATGCTGAGAAAGGTGAAGACAGTGATGCTTTGAGCAGAGTGGCTAGCTTTACTGAAAAGGTCACGGGTGGTGAGCATACTTTTGATCTTTTCTCCAGGCTATGCAGGCGTAGTAAGTAGTGAACAGGCAGACAGATTAGCTGGATCCGCATCACTGGGTGGTGAACTGATACATGACAAGGCAGATGTGGTCAAGGCCTTTTGGGAATAATCAAAGGAATCAGCACAGAAAGAAGATTATTATGGCCTGGAGAGAATGAGGCACATAGGGGTAACCAGAGGATCTGGCCGGCTCACTACACTCCGAGGAAAGGCAAGACGGACTTTTAACCACATTGTTAACGGTTCCATCTGTGATGGAGCTCTGCGCTGGCTGCTTAAAAGAAGAGGACGGAGCATGCATGGGAATGCCCCGAGTGCTGTGATGTCAATTTTTGACTCAACTCAACTCATTTTTATGTTGTCTGGTGTGTTCTTACATCGCTCTACTTCTTTCTATGAGTGCCGATCAATACACTGTCTTTTACTTTATTAATATACAATAAGCAGGCGTGTGTTTGTACAGGTGTGTTAGGGTAAACATTCTGGCCGGCGCCGTACACTTAGTGTACCTGTGAAAGTTACCGCCCTTGTTACCATTAGAACTGTGACCGGTCTCTTGTATGGCCGACTACTTCTAGTAGTAAAACAACAAACATTCGGCATTCACACAACTTTGTCACACCAGTGTGTTTGTCGACCTGTTTTCTGACTGATTAAGGAACCTAGAGAGAAGCTATGAACCAGGGATAGAGGTCTGTCTGTGAGAGAAGACGCAGGGAAACTTTGATTGTTGTGGAGTCAACCATCGTCTGGACGACAAAGTTGTTTGCCACAGATACAAGATGGCGAGCACTGGTCCCACCGTGCCGCCGCTTATCATGCGCATTCTGGCCGCCTCTGTCGCTGTCTCCCACCGGGCCGGCAATATTATCAGGGATATATTAAAGGCTGGAGACCTGGGTATTGTGGATAAGGTACGTGTGTCCGTTTGTCGATTGTTTAAGGCACGTTCTTTTAATACATTTTGAATGCAACAAGTTACTTTAACAAACGCCTTACGGTTGTTGAGTTGTCTCGTCTAAGAAAGACTCACAGTCACAACAATAACATTATCAGTTACCTGGGTAAACCTCAAGTGCTCACGATACATGACCAGTACATGAACGTAAAAGCCATTTGAGAATATGTAGAGTTTCACTGTCCGACTGCTTCACTACTTGTGTGGATTAAGCAAAGTCAGTAGGGCATACCAGCTGAACATGTTCATTCTGTAGGAAGGATTGTCCTCAGTACATTATTTTTAATGTAAAAATGTCCAGCTAAGATTAACACTTCTCTGTTTGACTTGTCCATGGTTGGTTGGTCAGACACCTATTTCAGCAGTGGAGACAGGAGTTACTAAAATATGAATGCAAGAGGAGCTTCATAGCCCTAGGAAATTTATGGAGGTCAAAAGAAATGAAAAATTTAACTAAACTTAAAATGTTTTTTATATCTTAAATTAAATTACTACTGCTGATTTGAGTGAAAACATGAACAGCTTCAATTGTACTGCACACATTCATTTACTGGTGCCTGCGCAAAATAGTGAGAGTTAAATGGTATGAAAGAATAATTAAAATGTGGAGCTTTGGGAGAGAACTAAACAAGTTCCAGTAAAGCTAGAGGTTAAGAAAAGGCGCTGGCATTGGATATAACACATGTTGAAAAACAAATTAGAATGCATTTGCACTGGAACCCACAAGGGGATAGACAAAGGTAGACCAAATAAAACACGGAGAAGGACAAAGTGGAAGGACATGCGGTGGGCTGTATGCGATTGCAAAAAATAGGACAACTTTGAGTTGGTTGAAGGCCTATGCTTCACAGGGGGTTTAGGGCAGAGGAAGGAGGAAGACTGAGAGTTGACTAGTCCACTGAAGCAGAACTAAAATTCCTAGTTGCATGGAACTGGTTGTATACCACTGCTGTGTGAAACAGGGAGGCTTAGTAGGTCTGAAGGCAAAATGGGCCTGCATGCCCAAATTGTGACCCTTTGAAAATAAAGTTTGTTTGTTCGTTCATTCAAATTAAAAGGGGACTCCAACATTTAGAGCTCATGAGATCTTTTGTACTTACTTTTTCCTTCCACGTATGCCGCTAAGCGTTGTGGGGAGATGCAAGTTCCTGTCATAAGCAAGGCGGGCAGCATCTGATGTTCTGAGGCCATGCTTTTGGCAGGTTTCGGAGACCCCGTCAATCCACCGTTTCCTTGGTCTTCCTCTTGCCTTATATCCTGAGCTTCTTTGATTGAAAATTTGTGATGTTATTTGATCATTTTTCATCCTGGTTAGATGTCCAAACCATTTCATTCTTTGATGTTCTATGTAGTCTAAACATGGTGTAGTTTTGACAGTGTTTCTAATGTCTATATTCTTTATCCTGTCTAGTCTTGTCTTATTCGCTGCTTTTCTTAGACATTTCATTTCACAGGCTTCTATTTTTCTTTCATGGGTCTTGTTGATTGTCCATGTCTGGCACTGGTAGCAGAGTGTTGGAATGAAGATGGTGTTTATCAATTGTGATCTTTTGTGAAAGTGTAATAATTATGGATATGGTTGTAAGAAATGAATAAACAAACTTTTTTTTTAAAGGGTCACAAATTGGGCATGCAGGCCCGTCTTATATTCGGCCCTTCCAAACACCTGTCTTTCACACTGGTTGTATTTTATCAATAAGCATGTTATATTCATATGATAATATGCATTTTATGATTATCAAGAAAAAAAAAAGCATGGCGGGTGAAATGCCCACACACGCTAGCGCACCCACACACACACACGCCTACCTACTCACTTAAACACGCATATATAAACACCCTCATACCTTCACACACACATAAACACACCCCCATTCACCCACATACATACCTACCTACCTACCCACACACATACATACATACATACATACATACATACATACATACATACAGATACACACAGGCACACCCACAGAAACAAACACACACACACAAACACACATATGCGCACAGACACACAGATACACACACATGCACTCACACAAATCTGCACACACACACACGCATACTCACACATACACAAACACACACTCAATTGCACCCGTACACTCACATACACACGCTGATGCTCACGCAGACACATACACATGCATGCGCAGACATACATACACACAGGTACACACACAGATACAGGCAGACACACACAAACGCAGAAACATATGCAGACATACATACACACAGGCACACACACGCAGACACACATACACTTACAAACACAGCAAAGACACACATCCAGCAAGGTCAGTTATTTTACTCATTAATTGGTACAATTTATTTGATAAATATTATACTACAGTTTTATTGTTCTCATTCTTTTTTCGCTCCACCCTTACCTTCTTTGCTGTTACTGCTTTTGCTTATTTAAGAGAGGTCTACGAAAGGATGTGTAATGTGCCTAAACCTGTTTTCTCTGTATAGTGTCGACAATAAATCAATCAATGTAGATGATTAGAGGGTGTGACCTTAACAGTATTACATTTGCAGATTGCCGACAGTGACCAGGACCTTCAGTGTTTAGCCAATGTTGTTTTTACAAACAGGCAATGGCTACCCTTAGAATACAATGTTAAGAAAACCAAAAATGACTGTTAACTCTAAGGAAAAATAAATACCACCATGTAACATCTAAGTAAACGTACAGATGAGTAACCTGGCACATCAACAAGAACAGTCTCCGAACACTTGTAACATCTGATGCAAGATGGCTTGTAGGGATTTCAGAGTAGCCTTTTGCAATATGAGAAAACTCACAAATAAACAAATGTCCCAACAAAAACTTCAAGTATTCAAGTACTTTACAGAACCTGTCACATGGCTACTTAAGTGTGTTTTCTCAGGGACCACAATCTTGGACAGTGGGGATTGTCATGGGCCCGAGCCCCAGCATAGAGAGATCATTAATACAGTATATGCAAGTGGGGACTGACCACGTTTGCCATGAAGCTGAAACTAGGATTGCCAAGATATAATACATTATAATTGGCAGTTGATCTGCGGGCCACTTGCTAGACTTCTCTGGGCCAGATTTGGCCCATGCGCCGAGTTGATTAGCCCTGACCTATATGGTTGCACACATGTGATTCAAGGCACATGGCACTAAAAAACTTCAAATGATGACAGAAATGTGGATTATGAGAAAAATAAAAACATGGATGAAAAGAAAACCAAATGAGGTAGTCCTTCAAGAACTTTGGTGACAACTAAATTGATTACAGACATTAATAAGGCTTAGACAATGACATATTTGTGGTCGTCAAATAAGGACACATGGATTTGAAAATGTGGTACCCGCTGGCATACTTGATGGGAAGAGAACAAGTGGAAAAAGAGGTGAATGCTTGAATAGCTTGGCTATATGCCGCCATCAGGGCAGACAACTCAGACCTGATCCCAGATAGTTGGTTGGTTGATTGTGTAAGATTGCCAGCAGTGGTTGCCAATTCTTGTTGGAATGACACAAGATGATGATGAAATACAGATTACCTTCACGAACAATTTTAATTAAAAAAAAATTAATAAATACAACGGTACAAGGCACTATCATCAGTTGCTCAAAAAGTGCTGGTCAGAACAGATTTAGATGACAGTAATGACAGTTTGGACAACCATTATAATCCCTAGCCCACCAGAAGATCTAGACTTCCCAAACAGCTGTCAAGTTTCAGAGAACATCTGCAGGAAAAGTGATGCTTCATGGGGTTTTGGACTCCATAAGGGTTCTGTTGACAATTTGCATGGCCACTCAGTGAATACTTCTGTGCAAATCTTTTTAACAATCTTATGGCAGCTCAATCAGTGAACACTTCTGTGAAAATCTTTTGAATAATCTTATGGCAGCTCAATCAGTGAACACTTCTGTGAAAATCTTCTGAACAATCCCATAGCAACTCAGTCAATAGACACTTCTGTACAAATCTTCTGAACAATCTTATGGCAACTCAGTCAATGAACACTTCTGTACAAATCTTCTGAACAATCTCATGGCAACTCAATCAGTGAACACTTCTGTACAAATCTTCTGAACAATCTTATGGCAACTCAATCAATGAACACTTCTGTGTAAATCTTCTGAACAATCTCATGGCAACTCAGTCAATAGACACTTCTGTACAAATCTTCTGAACAATCTCATGGCAACTCAATCAATAGACACTTCTGTACAAATCTTCTGAACGATCTTATGGCAACTCAGTCAATGAACACTTCTGTACAAATCTTCTGAACAATCTCATGGCAACTCAATCAGTGAACACTTCTGTACAAATCTTCTGAACAATCTTATGGCAACTCAATCAATGAACACTTCTGTACAAATCTTCTGAACGATCTTATGGCAACTCAGTCAATGAACACTTCTGTACAAATCTTCTGAACAATCTTATGGCAACTCAATCAATGAACACTTCTGTACAAATCTTCTGAACAATCTCATGGCAACTCAATCAGTGAACACTTCTGTACAAATCTTCTGAACAATCTTATGGCAACTCAATCAATGAACACTTCTGTACAAATCTTCTGAACAATCTCATGGCAACTCAATCAATGAACACTTCTGTACAAATCTTCTGAACAATCTTATGGCAACTCAGTCAATAGACACTTCTGTACAAATCTTCTGAACAATCTTATGGCAACTCAATCAATGAACACTTCTGTACAAATCTTCTGAACAATCTCATGGCAACTCAATCAGTGAACACTTCTGTACAAATCTTCTGAACAATCTTATGGCAACTCAGTCAATGGACGTACACACACACTCACACATGCACCCGAACACACACGTGCTCGAACACATGCACACACATGCCCACGTGCACACACATGCGTGCACGTGCGCACACACACACACACAGAAATGGCTTATGCAGCTAGTGCTTCAACAGTGATGAAGCCACCTGCCATGTGATAACATGAGGTTATTTAGTTCAAACAGTAGCATGTCCCATCTCCAAAAACCCTTGAAGGACAAGCAGAGATGGCACATTCATTAGATGAGGCTCCAACTTCACTCCAGACATGTCACTCTCTAGCTGCTCTGTTCCTGTGCCAGCAGAAATCACACACAAGTTCCATCACTGTCCCTTTTGAAAAACAAACTAGTGAAAAACATGTCAGTCACAGACAAATCTTGAAGCTCGCACACGCAAATAAATGCATAAGAGATGACATTAGTGGTAGGTAGCTGTGTGGAAAAGGAGTAAACACTGCAGTCTAGATCTTTCTGTCAGACTGTTTACAACATGATCAATGAGAGGTGTACTGTCACTATCATCTCATACTGTCTAGGTCAGGGCTGTTCAACTGAGTTTATTCAGGGGCCACAACTGGAATCATCACCTGCTAGAGTTCTGAGCCCCAGCCTAGAAAGATGATTAATACAATACAATGGGCAATGATCCACGGGCCATTTGCTAGACCTCTGTGAGCCAGATTTGACCCACATGCTGCCAGTCCAATAGTCAGGGTCTACAACATGATAAATGAGAATTACACAGACACTGTCTCTGTCCTGTCAAACTGTCAACAGTGTGATAAATGAGAATTACACTGACAGTGTCTCTGTTCTGTCAACAGTGTGATAAATGAGAATTACACGGACACTGTCTCTGTCCTGTCAAACTGTCAAAGTATGATAAATGAGAATCACACTGACACTGTCTCTGTCCTGTCAAACTGTCAACAGTGTGATAAATGAGAATTACACGGAGTGTCTCTGTTCTGTCAAACTGTCAACAGCGTGATAAATGAGAATTACACTGACACTGTTTCTGTCCTGTCAAACTGTCAACAGCGTGATAAATGAGAATTACACTGACACTGTTTCTGTCCTGTCAAACTGTCAACAGCGTGATAAATGAGAATTACACTGACACTGTTTCTGTCCTGTCAAACTGTCTACAACATGATAAATGAGAATTACACTGACAGTGTCTCTGTCCTGTCAAACTGTCAACAGCGTGATAAATGAGAGACACGTCTCTGTCCTGTCAGATTGTCTACATGATAAATGAGAAATAATGTTTCTGTCCTGTCAAACTGTCTACAGCATGATAAATGAGAGATAATGTCTCTGTCCTGTCGGATTGTCTACAGCATGATAAATGAGAGACACTGCCTCTGTCCTGTCGGATTGTCTACAGCATGATAAATGAGAGACACTGCCTCTGTCCTGTCAGATTGTCTACAGCATGATAAATGAGAGATAATGTTTCTCTGTCAGATTGTCTACAGCATGATAAATGAGAGATACTGTCTCTGTCCTGTCAGATTGTCTACAGCATGATAAATGAGAGATACTGTCTCTGTCCTGTCAGATTGTCTACAGCATGATAAATGAGAGATACTGTCTCTGTCCTGTCAGATTGTCTACAGCATGATAAATGAGAATTACACTGACATTGTTTCTGTCCTGTCAAACTGTCAACAGTGTGATAAATGAGAGACACTGTCTCTGTCCTGTCAGATTGTCTACAGCATGATAAATGAGAGATAATGTTTCTGTCCTGTCAGATTGTCTACAGCATGATAAATGAGAGATACTGTCTCTGTCCTGTCAGATTGTCTACAGCATGATAAATGAGAGACACTGTCTCTGTCCTGTCAAACTGTCAACAGTGTGATAAATGAGAGATAATGTTTCTGTCCTGTCAGATTGTCTACAGCATGATAAATGAGAGATACTGTCTCTGTCCTGTCAGATTGTCTACAGCATGATAAATGAGAGACACTGTCTCTGTCCTGTCAGATTGTCTACAGCATGATAAATGAGAGATAATGTCTCTGTCCTGTCAGATTGTCTACAGCATGATAAATGAGAGATAATGTCTCTGTCCTGTCAGATTGTCTACAACATGATAAATGAGAGACACTGTCTCTGTCCTGTCAGATTGTTCTACAGCATGATAAATGAGAGACACTGTCTCTGTCCTGTCAGATTGTCTACAGCATGATAAATGAGAGATAATGTTTCTGTCCTGCCAGATTGTCCACAGCATGATAAATGAGAGATAATGTTTCTGTCCTGTCAGATTGTCTACAGCATGATAAATGAGAGATAATGTTTCTGTCCTGTCAGATTGTCTACAGCATGATAAATGAGAGACACTGTCTCTGTCCTGTCAGATTGTCTACAGCATGATAAATGAGAGATAATGTTTCTGTCCTGTCAGATTGTCTACAGCATGATAAATGAGAGATAATGTTTCTGTCCTGTCAGATTGTCTACAGCATGATAAATGAGAGATAATGTTTCTGTCCTGTCAAACTGTCAACAGTGTGATAAATGAGAGATAATGTTTCTGTCCTGTCAGATTGTCAACAGCATGATAAATGAGAGATAATGTTTCTGTCCTCTCAGATTGTCTACAGCATGATAAATGAGAGACACTGTCTCTGTCCTGTCAAACTGTCAACAGTGTGATAAATGAGAGATAATGTTTCTGTCCTGTCAGATTGTCAACAGCATGATAAATGAGAGATAATGTCTCTGTCCTGTCAGATTGTCTACAGCATGATAAATGAGAGATAATGTTTCTGTCCTGTCAGATTGTCTACAGCGTGATAAATGAGAGATAATGTCTCTGTCCTGTCAGATTGTCTACAGCATGATAAATGAGAGACACTGTCTCTGTCCTGTCAGATTGTCTACAGCATGATAAATGAGAGATAATGTCTCTGTCCTGTCGGATTGTCTACAGCATGATAAATGAGAGACACTGCCTCTGTCCTGTCAGATTGTCTACAGCATGATAAATGAGAGATAATATTTCTGTCCTGTCAGATTGTCAACAGCATGATAAAGGAGAGATACTGTCTCTGTCCTGTCAGATTGTCTACAGCATGATAAATGAGAGATACTGTCTCTGTCCTGTCAGATTGTCTACAGCATGATAAATGAGAGATACTGTCTCTGTCCTGTCAGATTGTCTACAGCATGATAAATGAGAATTACACTGACATTGTTTCTGTCCTGTCAAACTGTCAACAGTGTGATAAATGAGAGACACTGTCTCTGTCCTGTCAGATTGTCTACAGCATGATAAATGAGAGATAATGTTTCTGTCCTGTCAGATTGTCTACAGCATGATAAATGAGAGATACTGTCTCTGTCCTGTCAGATTGTCTACAGCATGATAAATGAGAGACACTGTCTCTGTCCTGTCAAACTGTCAACAGTGTGATAAATGAGAGATAATGTTTCTGTCCTGTCAGATTGTCTACAGCATGATAAATGAGAGATACTGTCTCTGTCCTGTCAGATTGTCTACAGCATGATAAATGAGAGACACTGTCTCTGTCCTGTCAGATTGTCTACAGCATGATAAATGAGAGATAATGTCTCTGTCCTGTCAGATTGTCTACAGCATGATAAATGAGAGATAATGTCTCTGTCCTGTCAGATTGTCTACAGCATGATAAATGAGAGACACTGTCTCTGTCCTGTCAGATTGTCTACAGCATGATAAATGAGAGACACTGTCTCTGTCCTGTCAGATTGTCTACAGCATGATAAATGAGAGATAATGTTTCTGTCCTGCCAGATTGTCCACAGCATGATAAATGAGAGATAATGTTTCTGTCCTGTCAGATTGTCTACAGCATGATAAATGAGAGATAATGTTTCTGTCCTGTCAGATTGTCTACAGCATGATAAATGAGAGACACTGTCTCTGTCCTGTCAGATTGTCTACAGCATGATAAATGAGAGATAATGTTTCTGTCCTGTCAGATTGTCTACAGCATGATAAATGAGAGATAATGTTTCTGTCCTGTCAGATTGTCTACAGCATGATAAATGAGAGATAATGTTTCTGTCCTGTCAAACTGTCAACAGTGTGATAAATGAGAGATAATGTTTCTGTCCTGTCAGATTGTCAACAGCATGATAAATGAGAGATAATGTTTCTGTCCTCTCAGATTGTCTACAGCATGATAAATGAGAGACACTGTCTCTGTCCTGTCAAACTGTCAACAGTGTGATAAATGAGAGATAATGTCTCTGTCCTGTCAGATTGTCAACAGTGTGATAAATGAGAGATAATGTCTCTGTCCTGTCAGATTGTCTACAGCATGATAAATGAGAGATAATGTCTCTGTCCTGTCAGATTGTAAATGAGAGATACAGCTGTCATGATAAATGAGAGACACACTGTCTCTGTCCTGTCAGATTGTCTACAGATTGTGATAAATGAGAGATACTGTCTCTGTCCTGTCAGATTGTCTACAGCATGATAAATGAGAGATAATGTCTCTGTCCTGTCAGATTGTCTACAGCATGATAAATGAGAATTACACTGACATTGTTTCTGTCCTGTCAAACTGTCAACAGTGTGATAAATGAGAGACACTGTCTCTGTCCTGTCAGATTGTCTACAGCATGATAAATGAGAGACACTGTCTCTGTCCTGTCAGATTGTCTACAACATGATAAATGAGAGATAATGTTTCTGTCCTGTCAGATTGTCTACAGCATGATAAATGAGAGATAATGTCTCTGTCCTGTCAGATTGTCTACAACATGATAAATGAGAGACACTGTCTCTGTCCTGTCAGATTGTCTACAGCATGATAAATGAGAGACACTGTCTCTGTCCTGTCAAATTGTCTACAGCATGATAAATGAGAGATAATGTTTCTGTCCTGTCAGATTGTCTACAGCATGATAAATGAGAGATACTGTCTCTGTCCTGTCAGATTGTCTACAGCATGATAAATGAGAGACACTGTCTCTGTCCTGTGATAAAAGAGCATGATGTCAACAGCATGATAAATGAGAGATAATGTTTCTGTCCTGTCAGATTGTCTACAGCATGATAAATGAGAGATAATGTCTCTGTCCTGTCAGATTGTCTACAGCATGATAAATGAGAGACACTGTCTCTGTCCTGTCAGATTGTCTACAGCATGATAAATGAGAGATAATGTCCTCTGTCCTGTCAGATTGTCTACAGCATGATAAATGAGAGAGATAATGTCTCTGTCCTGTCAGATTGTCTACAGCATGATAAATGAGAGATAATGTTTCTGTCCTGTCAGATTGTCTACAGCATGATAAATGAGAGACACTGTTTCTGTCCTGTCAGATGATGTCTACAGCATGATAAATGAGAGATAATGTTTCTGTCCTGTCAGATTGTCTACAGCATGATAAATGAGAGATACTGTCTCTGTCCTGTCAGATTGTCTACAGCATGATAAATGAGAGATAATGTTTCTGTCCTGTCAGATTGTCACAGATTGTCTACAGCATGTTTCTAAATGATGATAAATGAGAGACACTGTCTGATAAATGAGAGATCCTGTCAGATTGTCTACAGCATGATAAATGAGAGATAATGTTTCTGTCCTGTCAGATTGTCTACAGCATGATAAATGAGAGATAATGTCTCTGTCCTGTCAGATTGTCCTACAGCATGATAAATGAGAGATAATGTCTCTGTCCTCAGATGTCAGCATGATGAGAGATACTGTCTCAGATTGTCTACAGCATGATAAATGAGAGACAATGTCTCTGTCCTGTCAGATTGTCTACAGCATGATAAATGAAGATAATGAGAGTCTACAGCATAAAATGATGTTACTGTCCTGTCCTGTCAGATTGTCTACAGCATGATAAATGAGAGATAATGTCTCTGTCCTGTCAGATTGTCTACAGCATGATAAATGAGAGACACTGTCTCTGTCCTGTCAGATTGTCTACAGCATGATAAATGAGATGTTTCTGTCCTGTCAGATTGTCTAATGTTTCTGTCCTGTCAGATTGTCCACAGCATGATAAATGAGAGATATGTTTCTGTCCTGTCAGATTGTCTACAGATAATGTTTCTGTCCTGTCAGATTGTCTACAGCATGATAAATGAGAGATAATGTTTCTGTCCTGTCAGATTGCCTACAGCATGATAAATGAGAGACACTGTCTCTGTCCTGTCAGATTGTCTACAGCATGATAAATGAGAGACACTGTCTCTGTCCTGTCAAACTGTCAACAGTGTGATAAATGAGAGATAATGTTTCTGTCCTGTCAGATTGTCTACAGCATGACAAATGAGAGATAATGTTTCTGTCCTGTCAGATTGTCAACAGTGTGATAAATGAGAGACACTGTCTCTGTCCTGTCAGATTGTCTATAGCATGATAAATGAGAGATAATGTTTCTGTCCTGTCAGATTGTCTACAGCATGATAAATGAGAGACACTGTCTCTGTCCTGTCAGATTGTCTACAGCATGATAAATGAGAGATAATGTTTCTGTCCTGTCAGATTGTGTACAGCATGATAAATGAGAGATAATGTCTCTGTCCTGTCAGATTGTCTACAGCATGATAAATGAGAGACACTGTCTCTGTCCTGTCAGATTGTCTACAGCATGATAAATGAGAGTTACGCGGACACTGTCTCTGTCCTGTCAAACTGTCTACAACATGATAAATGATAATTACCCTGTCACTATGTCTGTCACCACATTGATGTGAACTGTATCAAGTAGACCATAGTACTTGCATGCTCATACTGAACCAGGCACAGTCTGCAACAAGGGCAGTTATATAAGTCAAACAGAAACTGGCTGTGCTCCGCTTCAACCAAGACACTTTTGCCCACATGGTAGAGACAAAACACAGCTCTACACTCTGTGATTGAAAAGAGTACACTGAAAGTACATAAGGTATCTTGGGACTGCACAGTAATAGGGAATGATAGCCAGTGAATGATTGAGATTGTGGTTCTCTTGGTAGTTGCCAGAGTTGGTATGGTTATGACCTGGTACATGTGTGGTACAGGTGGATTGTGTGAGTGGAGAGGAGATACTTAGCAGGGAAAACTCCAGCTAGACACACATACACATACTCAGGTGTAGTGGTACAGCTGGAGGCCACTTTCCCACGTGTGTGTGTGTGTGTGTGTGAACACAGCTGTGACATTTTCAGTGTATCTAAACTGACATGGTGTCTAGTGTTGAGCAGATGTCACTAGCAGCACCTGGCTGTAACATTGCACAACTACCAGCCCTTCCCTGCTTGCATGAGTGATCCCCATTGGTACTGCTAGTAAACCAGTGTTTCAACTAAGTTATGGTTGGTTAGTGGAGATGACCATTGGTACTGCTAGTAAACCAGTGTTTCGACTAAGTTATGGTTGGTTAGTGGAGATGACCATTGGTACTGCTAGTAAACCAGTGTTTCAACTAAGTTATGGTTGGTTAGTGGAGATGACCATTGGTACTGCTAGTAAACCAGTGTTTCAACTAAGTTATGGTTGGTTAGTGGAGATGACCATTGGTACAGCTAGTAAACCAGTGTTTCAACTAAGTTATGGTTGGTTAGTGGAGATGACCATTGGTACAGCTAGTAAACCAGTGTTTCAACTAAGTTATGGTTGGTTAGTGGAGATGACCATTGGTACTGCTAGTAAACCAGTGTTTCAACTAAGTTATGGTTGGTTAGTGGAGATGACCATTGGTACTGCTAGTAAACCAGTGTTTCAACTAAGTTATGGTTGGTTAGTGGAGATGACCATTGGTACAGCTAGTAAACCAGTGCTGCAACTAAGTTATGGTTGGTTAGTGGAGATGACCATTGGTACTGCTAGTAAACCAGTGTTTCAACTAAGGTATGGTTGGTTAGTGGAGATGACCATTGGTACTGCTAGTAAACCAGTGTTTCAACTAAGTTATGGTTGGTTAGTGGAGATGACCATTGGTACAGCTAGTAAACCAGTGTTTCAACTAAGTTATGGTTGGTTAGGGGAGATGACCATTGGGGTGCAGCTAGTTAACAAATGCTTCAGCTGTGTTTGAAACTGGAAATACCTGTCTATGCAATCAGCTCATACAATAACTCACATCATGGATGTCAGATTATTTTTCCAGGCATGAATTAAATTTGGTCTGAGTCTGAGAGTAAAGCCACTGTTTTTGTTGGACTAGAAGCACTGGAAACTGAACAATTCTGGCTCGTGCATAGCAACTGTAGAACTGCAGCGTGCTTATTTTCACTCAGTATTATCGATAACATTTTTTAAAAAAGTACTTGTACATGATATAATCCTTATGCTAACTGTCAGTAGCCATCCCCTGGTTCATGAGAGAATCCTTGTCTAGAACTGTCAGTAGCCACCCCCTGGTTCAAAAGAGAATCCTTGTCTAGAACTGTCAGTAGCCATCCCCTGGTTCATGAGAGAATCCTTGTCTAGAACTGTCAGTAGCCATCCCCTGGTTCATGAGAGAATCCTTGTCTAGAACTGTCAGTAGCCATCCCCTGGTTCAAAAGAGAATCCTTTTATAGAACTACATGTCACAGTTTCACTGACACAGTGTCTAGCTGTTGTGTGCTTGCACATGTCTGAAATAAGCAGCAGCACATAAGATAGAGAGGGCACTGTCACAAATACAATGCCACCACTGCTTTGTGAATCTGTTCACACACAAAGTTAAACAAGAAGAATGTATTTAGTTTTTAAGTGAGCGGATCAAGCTCAGAATGTAAAAACTTTGGCTATTAGTTTTAAAAATATATTTTATTTGTTTAGGATTTTTTGTAAGTTTATGTATAAATGGACTTAGTATGTTTGTTTTTATGTGAGTTTATACTTGTAGCTATGTGCCATCACTGGAATATACTTGTAGCTATGTGCCATCACTGGAATATACTTGTAGCTATGTGCCATCACTGGAATATACTTGTAGCTATGTGCCATCACTGGAATATACTTGTAGCTATGTGTCATCACTGGAATATACTTGTAGCTATGTGCCATCACTGGAATATACTTGTAGCTATGTGTCATCACTGGAATATACTTGTAGCCATGTGTCATCACTGGAATATACTTGTAGCTATGTGTCATCACTGGAATATACTTGTAGCTATGTGCCATCACTGGAATATACTTGTAGCTATGTGCCATCACTGGAATATACTTGTAGCCATGTGTCATCACTGGAATATACTTGTAGCTATGTGCCATCACTGGAATATACTTGTAGCCATGTGTCATCACTGGAATATACTTGTAGCCATGTGCCATCACTGGAATATACTTGTAGCCATGTGCCATCACTGGAATATACTTGTAGCCATGTGTCATCACTGGAATATACTTGTAGCTATGTGCCATCACTGGAATATACTTGTAGCTATGTGCCATCACTGGAATATACTTGTAGCTATGTGTCATCACTGGAATATACTTGTAGCCATGTGTCATCACTGGAATATACTTGTAGCCATGTGCCATCACTGGAATATACTTGTAGCTATGTGTCATCACTGGAATATACTTGTAGCCATGTGCCATCACTGGAATATACTTGTAACTATGTGCCATCACTGGAATATACTTGTAGCCATGTGCCATCACTGGAATATACTTGTAGCTATGTGCCATCACTGGAACTAAAGATCTTTTGGAAAACTCAGCTGACACAAGAATAAGGAGTGTACTGGAAGGCTGCAGGAGAATGATGAGTGGGTCTTCTGTGATGTGTACAGAAGATTGATTGAACTTGTACACCAGGTACAGTTGTTGGTTTCTGTTCCAGGGCAAGAATGATTGAACTTGTACACCATGTACAGGTGTTGGTCTCTGTTCCAGGGCAAGAATGATCTGCAGACTGAGGCTGACAGGGCTGTCCAGAGATGTATTGTGGCCACGCTTCACCGACACTTTCCCAGAGTTGCCATTTTTGGAGAGGAGGTAGGCATCTTGGTGTTTTAGTCCTTGAATGTGTGAACACATCATCATTGAGTAGCATTGCACTGTACACTCATTTGTAGATTAGCTACTTGTATTTGCTGTGTTTAAGCACAGAAACATTCACTTATAGACTGGCCATTTGCCTGCTGGGAGAGAGTGTGCCTTTTGACACCAGACCACACAAGGCTTACACCAACAGAAAAAGGATGCAGAGCATGAGGAAGAGCAAAAGCAGACATTTATATCTCCCTCAACACCTGAAGTGGTAGCAAGAAGTGAAGAAGAAGAAGGCAGCAGCTGTATGTGTGCATGTATAGATGACAGTGTGAACACTTCTCCAGTATAGTAAAAAGTTTACAGAAACTGTTGTGTGGTAGATTTAGTTAATAAACAGTGTTATGGGGTAGATTTAGTTGAGTTGTGTCAAGAATTGACATCACACCACTCTTGGCATTCAGATGCATGTTCCATCTTCATCTTAAGCAGCCAGTGCAGAGTTCTAAAACTCATGGTGCTGGTTGTAACACCTCCACCCTCATGCTAGATGTTGTGGTATCGTATGCTGGGCTGTCCTGCACTCAAGATTTTACATTTTCCTTTGCTACGAACCCCATGCTACTTCTCTTCCCTCTCAACACAGAACCATCTATATAGATAATCAGATCATTTGGGTGAGAATTGTCATGAATCAACTGCTGGACTTCCACCTCCAAAGCACCTGCTGGCCACTCTCTGCCCTCTCCGCCCAACGTGGTCATGACCCTACACAGGTCAGACTTTTCCTTGGTATTCTGACCAACTCCTTTCCTCGCCCAATGTTCTCCAGCATTCGTACTTACTCTATTGGGTCTTCTGTTTGAGCCATCCACGATTTTCCCCTTTTCAGCCTCTGACCCTTACCTGCAGCCAAAGCTTCATACAGAGGGTGTTCCCTGTCTGCAGCTACTCTGAGTTATGACTTAGCCTGCAGCACTTTTAGCCTATCTGCAATTGCTGGCATGCACACAACCGGTGTCTCTCTTTTACATCCCAGGATCAATCACATAGCTTCATTCTGTATGCGCTCCAGTTTCTCTAGCTGACTCTTCGAGACGGTGAGTAACCCCAATCCATAATCAATCACTGAGATGATTAAGTGCTGGTAAAGTGTGAACGGCATTCTCTGCTCCATGTCCATCGCTGCCATAATCTTTAGTCCGTTAAGACCTTAATGAGCCATTATCACAACCTCCTCTAAGTGATCCTTGAAATACAAGCTTCTGTCAAAGGTCATTCCCAAGTACCGTAGTCTGCTGTTTCTTTTGATGTCCCTGTCATTTATTTTGAGGATTGGAACATCAGCTCTTACAATTCTATTGTCCAAAGAACACCACAGGATGGTTGCTTTTTCTGGGTTGATTACAGCACTCATCTCTGTACAATGAGTGGTAGATTTAGTAAATAGACAGTGTTGAGTGTTAGATTTAGTTAACAGACAGTGTTATGTGTTAGATTCAGCTACCACACAATGTTGTATGATAGATTTAGTGAACAGACAGTGTTGTATGATAGATTCATCTACCAGACAATGTTGTATGATATATTTATTTACCAGACAGCATTGTGTGGTAGATCTCTCACACAGATTTGACTGTCATGATTTCATAGAGTCTGGACCCTGGTGACAGAATTCCAGACGACTACATCGTGAAGGAGCTGAGCCAGGATGTCCTGTCCCACGTCTGTCCGGACATCTACAAGAATGTCTCCGACGACCAGGTTGGTGACTCAATACTTTGATTCTTCTTCTTGCATTTAGCTTCAGTTTTAGTTTGTTATTTATGTGTAGTTCATGATACTTTCTGGCTAAGATATTTCTACTACTATATATATGATGGTTGTTCTTGGTGGAATCTTTCTGTTTGGAGTTCACCAAATGTGAACTTGGGCAGAAAGTTCTGGCTGTTTATCAACCTCTAGACATTGGTCTTGCTCCTGAACCTGAGTGTTGCATGCACATCCGTTTCACAGATCTAGCTTATCTGTATGCAGACCTGTGGTTTCTTGCCTCTTAGGCAGATGAACTCCGACTTTGAAGGATGTCCCAATTTAGTCCACTCTTACGACATGCTTGTTGGGGAGGCAGGGAGTCTATTTTCATTTTCCCCAATAATGGGTCCCTGTAACCCACACGGGGAGTGGGATCTTTCTTTGGCTCTAATTCTGGATTATGGTCATATTGTTTTGTTGTTGATGATTCTTACATCTTGTCCACAGCCAGCTAAACTTTGGTAGTTCTCATTTCTGATTGTGACAGCTTTGTCATATCTTATGGCAGATGAGAGAGATAACCGACATGTCTTGATTGTGGTGATAGAGATGACTGACGTGTCATGATTGTGATGATGGAGATGACCAAAGTGTCAGGATTGTAATGAGGGGGGTGACTGAAGTGTCATGATTGTAATGATGGAGATTATTGAAGTGTCATGATTGTAATGAGGGGGATGACCGAAGTGTCATGATTGTAATTGGGGGGGGGGGGGACCGAAGTGTCATGATTGTAATGAGGGGGATGACCGAAGTGTCATGATTGTATTGATGGAGATGACCAAAGTGTCATGATTGTAATGAGGGAAATGACCAAAGTGTCGTGATTGTAATGATGGAGATTACTGATGTGTCATGATTGTAATGAGGGGGGTGACCGAAGTGTCATGATTGTAATGAGGGGGATGACCGAAGTGTCATGATTGTGATGAGGGGATGACCAAAGTGTCATGATTGTGATGAGGGGGGTGACTAAAGTGTCATGATTGTAATGATGGAGATGACCGAAGTGTCATGATTGTAATGAGGGGGATGACCGAAGTGTCTTGATTGTAATGAGGGGGATGACTGAAGTGTCATGATTGTAATGAGGGGGATGACCGAAGTGTCATGATTGTAATGAGGGGGATGACCGAAGTGTCATGATTGTGATGAGGGGAATGACTTAAGTGTCATGACTGTAATGAGGGGGATGACCAAAGTGTCATGATTGTAATGAGGGGGATGACCAAAGTGTCATGATTGTAATGAGGGGGATGACCGAAGTGTCATGATTGTAATGAAGGGGATGACCGAAGTGTCATTATTGTAATGACGAGGATGACCATCTAGTGTCATGATTGTCAGTTGTTGCAGACCTAGCTCCTGGTGGGGGAGGAGAGGATTGGAGAAGTCATGGTCAGTGTTGTCCACTCCTTGCCTTTGTGAGTGTATGAAGTGTGGTGCCTGTTTCTGTAGATTTATTTCCTGGATGGGGGAAAAAGGACAACTCCCGCTTCCCACCAACCCAAGTATGTTGTAGCGGGGGCTAATGGTGTTTTCTTTAAAGCTGGAGTGTATCTGCCTGAAAAGCTGGAGTGTATCTGCCTGAGAAGCTGGAGTGTATCTGCCTGAGAAGCTGGATGTATCTGCCTGAAAAGCTAGATGTATCTGCCCGAGAAGCTGGAATGTATCTGCCTGAGAAGCTGGAGTGCATCTGCCTGAGAAGCTGGAGTGTATCTGCCTGAGAAGCTGGAGTGTATCTGCCTGAGAAGCTGGAGTGTATCTGCCTGAGAAGCTGGAGTGTATCTGCCTGAGAAGCTGGAGTGTATCTGCCTTAAAAGCTGGAGTGTATCTGCCTGAGAAGCTGGAGTGCATCTACCCGAGAAGCTGGAGTGCATCTGCCTGAGAAGTTGGAGTGCATCTGCCTGAGAAGCTGGAGTGCATCTGCCTGAGAAGCTGGAGTGCATCTGCCTGAGAAGCTGGAGTGCATTTGCCTGAGAAGCTGGAGTGTATCTGCCAGAAAAGCTGGAGTGTATCTGCCAGAAAAGCTGGAGTTTATCTGCCTGAGAAGCTGAAGTGTATCTGCCAGAAAAGCTGGAGTGCATCTGCCAGAAAAGCTGGAGTGTATCTGCCAAAAAAGCTGGAGTGTATCTGCCAGAAAAGCTGGAGTGTATCTGCCAGAAAAGCTGGAGTGCATCTGCCAGAAAAGCACGGACCAGCAGTTTGCATACAAATAGGCCAGATCTAAAAGAAAAAGGATGTGCATGCAAAAATTCCAGTTCTGGAACAAAACCAAAGAACAAAAGTGGATGAACAACCAGAACTTTGTGCCAGAGTCTACAGCCAGTGAACATAAGTAGAAGACTGTAGTTTATAAATTCACCACATGACTGTTGATCACATGACTGTTGATCACATGACTGTTGATCACATGACTGTTGATCACATGACTGTTGATCACATCTTTCAGGTGGTCATATGGGTGGACCCACTTGATGGAACAGCTGAATTCACACAGGGTAAGTCAGTCTGTTTGTTGCCTCTAAAGAGTTTGTATCTGATCTAGTGTGAGCACATTGATGTCATTGTATATCGGTGTATCTGATCTAGTGTGAGCACATTGATGTCATTGTATGTCGGTGTATCTGATCTGGTGTGAGCACATTGATGTCACTGTATATCGGTGTATCTGATCTGGTGTGGGCACATTGATGTCATTGTATGTCGGTGTATCTGATCTGGTGTGAGCACATTGATGTCATTGTATGTCGTGTATCTGATCTGGTGTGAGCACATTGATGTCATTGTATGTCGGTGTATCTGATCTGGTGTGATCACATTTATGTCGTTGTAAGTGGGTGTATCTGATCTGGTGTAAGCACATTGATGTCATTGTATGTTGGTGTATCTGATCTGGTGTGGGCACATTGATGTCATTGTATGTCCGTGTATCTGATCTGGTGTGAGCACATTGATGTCATTGTATGTCGGTGTATCTGATCTGGTGTGAGCACATTAATGTCATTGTATGTCGGTGTATCTGATCTGGTGTGATCACATTTATGTCGGTGTATCTGATCTGGTGTGAGCACATTGATGTCATTGTATGTCCAAGAACTTTAGACCCAGCACATTATCCTCTGTATGGCACTGTGGTGTGGAAACAGCACCTTTAACTGTTAATTAACACAAGACTTGGGACACGGGACTTGGGTTTTGGCTTTGGTCTTATTACAGAAAGGACTTAAGTGGTAGCTGTAGTCTTGCTGCAGTTTCCAGACAACTGTTACTGCCTGTAATGACCACTTTTGTCATGTAGGCAGGAAGTCTTTGAGCCTGAGGATTCAAGGATGTGTGGTTAGTGCTGTCAACACGGACTGTGCAGGTTAGGATTTTAGTTTTGCCCCCAAAAGAAAAACCCATATCCTTACTTGGATTAAACCTGAGACTCCCGTATGAGAACTCAGCATTCTTCACTGTTCGGCCACCACTCCTCTTCTCTTGCTACAATTAGTCTTGAAATTAATACATCATTTTACAAAGTCACAGTCATCATACAACAGGTAGTGTTGTACTAGTATCATAGATTATACATTTGCTGAATTACAGCTCATTCACCTCTACACCACCACTCCTATTTTTGCAATATCTGTCAAAGGGACTTTCCCTGCCTGTGTCAGCCAATCACATTATTGACTGGAATATGAGCTTAATGAACCAATCAGTGACTAAAGTCTGAGCTTGATGAAGCAATCAGTGACTAGAGTCTGAGCATGATGAACCAGTCAGTGACTAGAGTCTGAGCATGATGAACCAGTCAGTGACTAAAGTCTGAGCTTGATGAACCAATCAGTGACTAGAGTCTGGGCTTGATGAACCAGTCAGTGACTAAAGTCTGAGCTTGATGAACCAATCAGTGACTAGAGTCTGGGCTTGATGAACCAATCAGTGACTAGAGTCTGGGCTTGATGAACCAATCAGTGACTAGAGTCTGAGCTTGATGAACCAGTCAGTGACTAGAGTCTGGGCTTGATGAACCAATCAGTGACTAGAGTCTGGGCTTGATGAACCAATCAGTGACTAGAGTCTGGGCTTGATGAACCAATCAGTGACTAAAGTCTGAGCTTGATTAACCAATCAGTGACTAGAGTCGAAGCTTGATGAACCAATCAGTGACTAGAGTCTGAGCTTGATGAACCAATCAGTGACTAGAGTCTGGGCTTGATGAACCAATCAGTGACTAGAGTCTAAGCTTGAACCAGTCAGTGACTAGAGTCTGGGCTTGATGAACCAATCAGTGACTAGAGTCTGGGCTTGATGAACCAATCAGTGACTAGAGTCTGGGCTTGATGAACCAATCAGTGACTAGAGTCTGGGCTTGATGAACCAATCAGTGACTAAAGTCTGAGCTTGATTAACCAATCAGTGACTAGAGTCGAAGCTTGATGAACCAATCAGTGACGAACGAACAAATGAACTAACTTTTTTTCAAAGGGTCACAAATTAATCGCGCAGGCCTGTCTTACATTCGGCCCTTCCAAACTCCATCTTTTACACAGCATCTTTCATAAAGCATGTTATCTTCATGTAATAATATGCATATTATGAATATAAAGTCAAAAACAAAAGCATGGGTGGTAAAATATGTGCGTACGCTTGCGCTCGAACACACACACCCACATACACTCGCAAGCCCATTCACTTACACACACATACATAGGCACCCAATACACAAATACATCCACATACATACGAATATGCACACACACACACACACACACACACACACACAGATGTACATGCGTACATAAATGCGCACATATATACACACATACATACCTACACACATGCATACATACACACACATGCATACATACACACACACATATACACTCATACACACAGTCACCCACATATACACACGCTCTAAAACACATGCATACAACCCAGACATATACAGACACACACAGCTATAGACACATGCACATACGCACATGCAGCCGCACAGAAAGACACCTACAAACACACACACACTGACGCACACAGACACATACTCGTGCCGTCACAGGCACACACACACACACACAAACACATACACACATGCAGGCAGGGAAACACACAGACACACCCATAGACATATGCAACACTGACACATACACAGATACACACACAGACATGCACACGCACACATACGCACACAGACATATATGCAGACACATAAACCGACACAGAGACATACGCACACGCATGATGAACCAATCAGTGACTAGAGTCTGGGCTTGATGAACCAATCAGTGACTAGAGTCTGGGCTTGATGAACCAATCAGTGACTAGAGTCTGAGCTTGATGAACCAATCAGTGACTAGAGTCTGGGCTTGATGAACCAATCAGTGACTAGAGTCTGGGCTTGATGAACCAATCAGTGACTAGAGTCTGAGCTTGATGAACCAATCAGTGACTAGAGTCTGGGCTTGATGAACCAGTCAGTGACTAGAGTCTGGGCTTGATGAACCAATCAGTGACTGGAGTCTGAGCTTGATGAACCAATCAGTGACTAGAGTCTGGGCTTGATGAACCAATCAGTGACTAGAGTCTGGGCTTGATGAACCAATCAGTGACTAGAGTCTGGGCTTGATGAACCAATCAGTGACTAGAGTCTGAGCTTGATGAACCAATCAGTGACTAGAGTCTGGGCTTGATGAACCAATCAGTGACTAGAGTCTGGGCTTGATGAACCAATCAGTGACTGGAGTCTGGGCTTGATGAACCAATCAGTGACTGGAGTCTGAGCTTGATGAACCAATCAGTGACTAGAGTCTGGAGGACAAGAAGTGTTTGGCACTTTTAGATCTGTTAATTTATTGACTTTTGATAGACTTGCAGGTCTCTTAGATCATGTGACAGTGTTGATAGACTTGCAGGTCTCTTAGATCATGTGACAGTGTTGATTGACTTGCAGGTCTCTTAGATCATGTGACAATGTTGATTGACTTGCAGGTCTCTTAGATCATGTGACAGTGTTGATTGACTTGCAGGTCTCTTAGATCATGTGACAATGTTGATTGACTTGCAGGTCTCTTAGATCATGTGACAGTGTTGATTGACTTGCAGGTCTCTTAGATCATGTGACAGTGCTGATTGACTTGCAGGTCTCTTAGATCATGTGACAGTGTTGATTGACTTGCAGGTCTCTTAGATCATGTGACAGTGTTGATTGACTTGCAGGTCTCTTTGATCATGTGACAGTGTTGATTGACTTGCAGGTCTCTTAGATCATGTGACAGTGTTGATTGACTTGCAGTTCTCTTAGATCATGTGACAGTGTTGATTGACTTGCAGGTCTTTTAGATCATGTGACAGTGTTGATAGACTTGCAGGTCTCTTAGATCATGTGACGGTGTTGATAGACTTGCAGGTCTCTTAGATCATGTGACAGTGTTGATTGACTTGCAGGTCTCTTAGATCATGTGACGGTGTTGATTGGTGTGGCTGTCAATGGTGAGGCTAGAGGCGGGGTTGTCTATCAGCCATACTACAACTACCAATCAGGTTCTGATGCAGGCCTGGGGCGATGTATCTGGGGCCTTATTGGCTTAGGTAAGTCTCTTGATTGATTAAGATTACAATTTACCTTCAGTGTGGTTTGTGATGAAGCAGAACATTTCCTGGAAAGTTAAGGTGGCTGGCATGTTATTGTCAACAAGTGAAAGATTCACCATCAAGTGCTGACTGGGACTAACACCATATACCTAGCACAGTAAAGGTGGCTGGCATGATATTGTCAACAAGTGAAAGATTCACCATCAAGTGCTGACTGGGACTAGCACCATATACCTAGCACAGTAAAGGTGGCTGGCATGATATTGTCAACAAGTGAAAGATTCACCAAGTGCTGACTGGGACTAGCACCATATTCCTAGCACAGTAAAAGTGATCCGTGACTTATTTACTGTGTGGTTTTATTGGATGTGGATGGTGCTGTACACCTTTAGTAAGTTGTGTCACCTGACTGTGATATTACAGTTCAGGCTTTACAAGTATAGGCAGCAAATCAAACAGTTGACCCACTTCGAGAGAGAAAATCTTCTTACCCCATACCATACATGATATACACCAGAAGAGGAAGTGGACAAAGAGCACAAAGTAGACCAAAAACAAGATGGAGAGATAACATCAGAGAAACTTGACCACAATGTGTCTGTGGTTGAGGCAACCAGAAGAGGAAGTGGACAAAGAGCACAAGGTAGACCAAGAACAAGATGAAGAGATAACATCAGAGAAAACTTGGCCACAATGTGTCTGTGGTTGAGGCAACCAGAAGCTGAACCTGAGGTCTCCCTGAAGTGGGGAAGGAGGAAGTGGACGAAGATATACACTGTGCATGACTTGTCACTCTTGTGAATGACTTGTCACTCTTGTGAATGACTTGTCACTCTTGTGAATGACTTGTCACTCTTATGCATGACTTGTCACTCTTATGCATGACTTGTCACTCTTATGCATGACTTGTCACTCTTATGCATGACTTGTCACTCTTGTGATTGACTTGTCACTCTTGTGCATGACTTGTCACTCTTATGCATGACTTGTCACTCTTATGCATGACTTGTCACTCTTGTGAATGACTTGTCACTCTTATGAATGACTTGTCACTCTTGTGCATGACTTGTCACTCTTATGCATGACTTGTCACTCTTATGCATGACTTGTCACTCTTATGCATGACTTGTCACTCTTATGCATGACTTGTCACTCTTGTGATTGACTTGTCACTCTTGTGCATGACTTGTCACTCTTATGCATGACTTGTCACTCTTATGCATGACTTGTCACTCTTATGCATGACTTGTTACTCTTGTGAATGACTTGTCACTCTTGTGAATGACTTGTCACCCTTATAGATGATTTGTTACTCTTATGAATGTTTTGTCACTCTTATGTTACAATGAAACAGTTGCCCTCAATGTGGTTTGTTATATCGATGAGTGCATAAACAATTTTCTTGTTGTTTTGAAAGCCTGGCATTTGAAACCACATAATCTAGCTTGAGAATGGAGATGGAGGCAGTCAATGCAGCTTCTCACTGGCTGAAGAACCAGCCGCACACACATCACCATGTAGCAGGTCCTTTGCAGAAGATCACTGTCATCTCCTACCTCATGCACGTGCCAGGGTCTCACTGGCTGAAGAACCAGCCGCACACACATCACCATGTAGCAGGTCCTTTGCAGAAGATCACTATCATCATTGTGTGCATTAAAGACACTTGGTCCTTCACCAGCTCTCCTACCTCATGCACGTGCCAGGGTCTCACTGATATCCTTTGCTCATCTTTGTGTTGGCCAGCCTTTGCCCCTTTTTCTGTTATTATTGTTTTCCAGTCTGCTTTGGCGCTTGATTTGGCCAAAATATGTTGGTTTCCAAGACCAGACCGAACAGGCATCTGATGATTGTATGGCTCCAGGTGAAGATGTGGGGCTTGTTCAGAAGTCAAGGCTAGTGAGCAGTCCTCTTTTGGATCTTCTGTTCACTGTATGCTGGCATGTTAGGAAATAAATAAGGAGAAAGATTGGCTGGCTCTATATTGTTGTATGATGGGGTAAATGTGGTAGAAGCTTTATGGGAGTATGTGAAGAGTGCAGAAGATCACTGTGGTCTGGAGACAAGAATGTAACGGGTGGAGACCAAAGGATCTGGTACAGCTGGCACTGTTAGTTTTAAAACTCAGAACTGGCTGCTGAAAATGGGGATAGAGCATCTGTGGGTATGTCCTGAGTGCAATAACGGTTCTTAACTCAGCTGAACTAAAATAGAATGTCTGAACTCAGTACATTAATGTGTTTAGTTTTAACAAGTTTAGATTCATTTGAGTGCATTTTTGACCAGATTATATGAATATGAGGTTTTATTTTAAACCAATTGGTTTTTAACTAGTTTATATGAATATTCAGGCTCATTTGGCTTTACACTGAAGTCCCCGCCTGCAAATAAGAACATTATCACAACCACCCGGTCTCATGCCGATCGGATTGTCACAGAAGCTGTGAATGCATGTGAACCCACGGAGATCGTAAAAGTTGGGGGAGCTGGTCACAAGGTATGGCGGATCATTTCTTCATCCATAGACATATTTTTTGACAGTTCTTTCATCCACACACCTGACATGATTGATCATTCATCCACACACCTGATATGATTGATCATTCATCCACACACCTGATATGATTGATCATTCATCCACACACCTGACATGATTGATCATTCATCCACACACCTGACATGATTGATCATTCATTCACTCACCTGAAATGATTGATCATTCATCCATACACTTGACATTATTGATCTTTCATACACTCACCTGACATGATTGATCATTCATCCACTCACCTAAAATGATTGATCATTCATCCACACACTTGACATGATTGATCATTCATCCACACACTTGTCATGATTGATTATTCATTCACTCACCTGACATGATTGATCATTCATCCACACACCTGACATGATTGATCATTCATCCACACACCTGACATGATTGATCATTCATCCACACACTTGACATGATTGATCATTCATTCACTTACCTGACATGATTGATCATTCATTCACTCACCTGACATGATTGATCATTCATCCACACACCTGACATGATTGATCATTTATTCACTTACCTCACATGATTGATCATTCATCCACACACCTGACATGATTGATCATTCATTCACTTACCTGACATGATTGATCATTCATTCACTCACCTGACATGATTGATCATTCATCCACACACCTGACATGATTGATCATTCATCCACTCACCTGACATGATTGATCATTCATCCACACACCTGACATGATTGATCATTTATCCACTCACCTGACATGATTGATCATTCATCCACACACCTGACATGATTGATTTTTCATCCACACACCTGACATGATTGATCATTCATCCACACACCTGACACGATTGATCATTCATCCACACACCTGACATGATTGATCATTCATTCACTTACCTGACATGATTGATCATTCATCCACTCACCTGACATGATTGATCATTCATCCACTCACTTGACATGATTGATCATTCATCCACTCACCTGACATGATTAATCATTCATCCACACACCTGACATGATTGATCATTCATTCACTCACCTGACATGATTGATCATTCATCCACACACCTGATATGATTGATCATTCATCCACACACCTGATATGATTGATCATTCATCCACACACCTGACATGATTGATCATTCATCCACACACCTGACATGATTGATCATTCATCCACACACCTGACATGGTTGATCATTCATTCACTCACCTGAAATGATTGATCATTCATCCATACACTTGACATTATTGATCTTTCATTCACTCACCTGACATGATTGATCATTCATCCACACACCTGACATGATTGATCATTCATCCACTCACCTGACATGATTGATCATTCATCCACACACCTGACATGATTGATTTTTCATCCACACACCTGACATGATTGATCATTCATCCACACACCTGACACGATTGATCATTCATCCACACACCTGACATGATTGATCATTCATTCACTTACCTGACATGATTGATCATTCATCCACTCACCTGACATGATTGATCATTCATCCACTCACTTGACATGATTGATCATTCATCCACTCACCTGACATGATTAATCATTCATCCACACACCTGACATGATTGATCATTCATTCACTCACCTGACATGATTGATCATTCATCCACTCACCTGACATTATTGATCATTCATACACACACTTGACATTATTGATCATTCATCCACTCACCTGACATGATTGATCATTCATCCACACACCTGACATTATTGATCATTCATACACACACTTGACATTATTGATCATTCATCCACTCACCTGACATGATTGATCATTCATCCACTCACCTGACATTATTGATCATTCATCCACTCACCTGACATGATTGATCATTCATCCACTCACCTGACATTATTGATCATTCATACACACACTTGACATTATTGATCATTCATCCACTCACCTGACATGATTGATCATTCATCCACTCACCTGACATTATTGATCATTCATACACACACTTGACATTATTGATCATTCATCCACTCACCTGGCATTATTGATCATTCATACACACACTTGACATTATTGATCATTCATCCACTCACCTGACATTATTGATCATTCATACACACACTTGACATTATTGATCATTCATCCACTCACCTGACATGATTGATCATTCATACACACACTTGACATGATTGATCATTCATACACTGCTGGCTCTGACTCTGTCCTATGATATCTTTGTTTTCAGGTGCTGCTGCTGATTGAAGGAAAGGCTCATGCCTATGTGTTTGCCAGTAAAGGCTGTAAGAAATGGGACACCTGTGCTCCAGAAGCAGTCCTTCATGCAGTTGGAGGTCGCTTGACTGACCTGTTGGGGAATCCCATTCTCTACCACCAGCAGGTGCAGCACAGGAATGCTGGAGGTGTCCTGGCCACACTGCACAATCATCAGTGGTTCCTGGACAGGATTCCAGCAAACATCAAGTCCACTTTTGTTTCTGGTGAGTCTCTGTGATCTTGGTTGATTTCACTGTGACAGGCTCAAGGTGCCAGTGTCTGCCTGTGACTGACTAGACAATGAGCTCCCAGCATACACTTGATATCTGCTTGTTCACAACTGGCCATTGCATCCTAATAATAGCCCATGACCCCGTGAACTCCTGATGGTGAGATCAACATGCTAGACTCTTTATTTAAGACAGGACAAACTGGGTCAACCATCATGTCTTCAACATGGCCACAGAGGTTCTCCGGCAGTAGCATTTGCAAAATTGTTAGGAGAAAAAAATGTCCATCTGTAGGTACAGCTTTATGAACGAAATCTTTCTATTGGAAAGCCACCGCAGTGTCTGTTGGAAAGCCACCGCAGTGAAATTTTCTGACCAGTCTGATAAGATGTGGCTAAAACCATATGAGAGTACTGACCAGTCTGATAAGATGTGGCTAAAACCATATGAGAGTACTGACCGGTCTGATAAGATGTAGCTAAAACCATGTGAGAGTACTGACCGGTCTGATAAGATGTGGCTAAAACCATAGGAGAGTACTGACCGGTCTGATAAGATGTGGCTAAAACTATATGAGAGTTCTGACAGGTCTGATAAGATGTGGCTAAAACCATAGGAGAGTACTGACCGGTCTGATAAGATGTGGCTAAAACCATAGGAGAGTACTGACCGGTCTGATAAGATGTAGCTAAAACGGTATGAGAGTACTGACCGGTCTGATAAGATGTGGCTAAAACCATATGAGAGTTCTGACTGGACTGATATGATGTGGCTAAATTTGTATGAGAGTTCTGACCGGTCTGATAAGATGTGGCTAAAACCATGTGAGAGTACTGACCGGTCTGATAAGATGTGGCTAAAACCATATGAGAGTACTGACCGGTCTGATAAGATGTGGCTTAAACCATAGGAGAGTACTGACCTGTCTGATAAAATGTGGCTAAAACCATAGGAGAGTACTGACCGGTCTGATAAGATGTGGCTAAAACTATATGAGAGTTCTGACAGGTCTGATAAGATGTGGCTAAAACCATAGGAGAGTACTGACCAGTCTGATAAGATGTGGCTAAAACCATAGGAGAGTACGCCTCATGGCCTGAAGAAGTGTCCTTGACTTGTTACTAGTTGATGCTTTGATCCTACTCTTGATTGCTACTGTTTTAGAGACTGGTGAGTAGCGGCCCCTTGATGCATCCTGTGTCCTTTGATAGCTGTGAATGGATTTCTCCCAGTTGTTATGTCAGCCTAAGTGTTGCTGGTGGTCACTTGTTATGTCAGCCTAAGTGTTGCTGGTGGTCACTTGTTATGTCAGCCTAAGTGTTGCTAGTGGTCAGTTGTTATGTCAGCCTAAGTGTTGTTGGTGGTCAGTTGTTATGTCAGCCTAAGTGTTGCTGGTGGTCACTTGTTATGTCAGCCTAAGTGTTGCTAGTGGTCAGTTGTTATGTCAGCCTAAGTGTTGTTGGTGGTCAGTTGTTATGTCAGTCTGAGTGTTGCTAGTGGTCAGTTGTTATCTCAGCCTAAGTGTTGCTGGTGGTCAGTTGTTATGTCAGCCCAAGTGTTGTTGGGGGTCAGTTGTTATGTCAGCCTAAGTGTTGCTAGTGGTCAGTTGTTATGTCAGCCTAAGTGTTGCTAGTGGTCAGTTGTTATGTCAGCCCAAGTGTTGCTGGTGGTCAGTTGTTATGTCAGCCTAAGTGTTGTTGGTGGTCAGTTGTTATGTCAGCCTAAGTGTTGCTAGTGGTGTTGTGTCAGTCAGTGTTGTTATGTCAGCCTAAGTGTTGTTGGTGGTCAGTTGTTATGTCAGCCTAAGTGTTGCTCAGTATGTCAGTGGTGGTGGCCAGTTTGTTATGTCAGCCTAAGTGTTGCTAGTGGTCAGTGTTGCTGAGTATGTCAGCCCAAGTGTTGCTAGTGGTCAGTTGTTATGTCAGCCCAAGTGTTGCTAGTGGTCAGTTGTTATGTCAGACTGAGTGTTGCTAGTGGTCAGTGGTCAGTTATTATGTCAGCCTGAGACTGATGTCAGCCTTGTTGCTAGTGGTCAGTTGTTATGTCAGCCTAAGTGTTGCTAGTGGTCAGTTGATATGTCAGCCTAAGTGTTGCTAGTGGTCAGTTGTTATGTCAGTCTAAGTGTTGCTAGTGGTCAGTTGTTATGTCAGTCTAAGTGTTGCTAGTGGTCAGTTGATATGTCAGCCTAAGTGTTGCTAGTGGTCAGTTGTTATGTCAGCCTAAGTGTTGCTAGTGGTCAGTTGTTATGTCAGCCTAAGTGTTGCTAGTGGTCAGTTGTTATGTCAGACTGAGTGTTGCTAGTGGTCAGTTGTTATGTCAGTTTACTGACTGAGTGTTGCTAGTGGTCAGTTGTTATGTCAGCCTAAGTGTTGCTAGTGGTCAGTTGTTATGTCAGCCTAAGTAAGTGTTGCTAGTGGTCAGTTCAGTTGTTATGTCAGCCTAAGTGTTGCTAGTGGTCAGTTGTTATGTCAGCCTAAGTGTTGCTAGTGGTCAGTTGTTATGTCAGCCTAAGTGTTGCTAGTGGTCAGTTGTTATGTCAGACTGAGTGTTGCTAGTGGTCAGTTGTTATGTCAGCCTAAGTGTTGCTAGTGGTCAGTTGTTATGTCAGCCTAAGTGTTGCTAGTGGTCAGTTGTTATGTCAGCCCAAGTGTTGCTAGTGGTCAGTTGATATTGTTCGCTGATATTTTTGCTCCTGTTGCTAGTGGTCAGTTGATATTGTTGGCTGATATGTTTGCTGTAGTTGCTAGTGGTCAGTTGATATTGTTGGCTGATATGTTTGCTGTAGTTGCTAGTGGTCAGTTGATATTGTTGGCTGATATGTTTGCTGTAGTTGCTAGTGGTCAGTTGATATTGTTGGCTGATATGTTTGCTGTAGTTGCTAGTGGTCAGTTGATATTGTTGGCTGATATGTTTGCTCTAGGTGCTAGTGGTCAGTTGATATGTCAGCCTAAGTGTTGTTGGTGGTCAGTTGTTATGTCAGTCTAAGTGTTGCTAGTGGTCAGTTGTTATGTCAGTCTAAGTGTTGCTAGTGGTCAGTTGATATGTCAGACTGAGTGTTGCTAGTGGTCAGTTGTTATGTCAGACTGAGTGTTGCTAGTGGTCAGTTGTTATGTCAGCCTAAGTGTTGCTAGTGGTCAGTTGATATGTCAGCCTAAGTGTTGCTAGTGGTCAGTTGTTATGTCAGCCTAAGTGTTGCTAGTGGTCAGTTGTTATGTCAGCCTAAGTGTTGCTAGTGGTCAGTTGTTATGTCAGACTGAGTGTTGCTAGTGGTCAGTTGTTATGTCAGCCTAAGTGTTGCTAGTGGTCAGTTGTTATGTCAGCCTAAGTGTTGCTAGTGGTCAGTTGTTATGTCAGCCCAAGTGTTGCTATTGGTCAGTTGATATTGTTGCTGATATTTTTGCTCCTGTTGCTAGTGGTCAGTTGATATTGTTGGCTGATATGTTTGCTGTAGTTGCTAGTGGTCAGTTGATATTGTTGGCTGATATGTTTGCTGTAGTTGCTAGTGGTCAGTTGATATTGTTGGCTGATATGTTTGCTGTAGTTGCTAGTGGTCAGTTGATATTGTTGGCTGATATGTTTGCTCTAGGTGCTAGTGGTCAGTTGATATTGGTGATATATGTACACACACACTGCATACACACTCAGACAAACGAATAGATATATGTACACACACACTGCATACACACTCAGACAAGTGAATAGATATATGTACACACACACTGCATACACACTCAGACAAACGAATAGATATATGTACACACACACTGCATACACACTCAGACAAACGAATAGATATATGTACACACACACTGCATACACACTCAGATAAACAAATAGATATATGTACACACACACTGCATACACACTCAGACAAACGAATAAATATATGTACACACACTACATACACACTCAGACAAACGAATAGATATATGTACACACACACTGCATACACACTCAGATAAACAAATAGATATATGAACACACACACTGCATACACACTCAGACAAATGAATAGATATATGTACACACACTACATACACACTCAGACAAACGAATAGATATATGTACACACACACTGCATACACACTCAGACAAACAAATAGATATATGTACACACACACTGCATACACACTCAGACAAACGAATAGATATATGTACACACACACTGCACACACACTCAGACAAACAAATAGATATATGTACACACACACTGCATACACACTCAGACAAACGAATAGATATATGTACACACACACTGCATACACACTCAGACAAATGAATGAATGTATGTACACACACACTGCATACACACTCAGACAAACAAATAGATGTATGTACACACACACTGCATACACACTCAGACAAGATCTACTCCTGACTGACAGACACTGTAGTGTTCAGCTTGTGTCTTTGATCTACTCCTGACTGACAGACACTGTAGTGTTCAGCTTGTGTCTTTGATCTACTCCTGACTGACAGACACTGCAGTGTTCAGCTTGTGTCTTTGATCTACTCCTGACTGACAGACACTGCAGTGTTCAGCTTGTGTCTTTGATCTACTCCTGACTGACAGACACTGTAGTGTTCAGCTTGTGTCTTTGATCTACTCCTGACTGACAGACACTGCAGTGTTCAGCTTGTGTCTTTGATCTACTCCTGACTGACAGACACTGTAGTGTTCAGCTTGTGTCTTTGATCTACTCCTGACTGACAGACACTGTAGTGTTCAGCTTGTGTCTTTGATCTACTCCTGACTGACAGACACTGCAGTGTTCAGCTTGTGTCTTTGATCTACTCCTGACAGACACTGCCTCGGAAGAAATGGTTCGCCTGCAACAACAAGCTAAAGCTTCAGCAAGTTCTGTACCATCTGGTGACACACTGTTCAAAGAAGGTTCTTCGGTTGATCCCCCAGAGTTTCACAAGACTTTGTAAATGTGGACTGGATTGTGATTATGTTTCACTGAGATGTTGAACTTTTTTTAAAATGAAAAAAGTGGCAGTAATGCAAATATTTAATTTTTACGCGAATCACAAATAATGAATTAATAATCAGAGTGTTGTCAGATAGCATCCAAATACATTCCATTCACGAAATGACAAGCTTTTGCCAGAGACATGGTTTTAAGTCAGAATTATAATTTTAATGTAAACAACATGAAAACTGTAATGTGCCAAGTTATGCATTTTCTGAAAAACAGTTTTGAAATGACAGAAAATGCAAACTGTTATCTAGCTACACACTTCATACTGAAACATAGTGTCAGAGAGCTTATGGTTGTGACCTATAAGATAAGCAAGATGCATCAGTCGCTACAGATGGCTGCAGTTTGCTGTCATGGCATGTTGTCATAGGCAAGCAGAAATTCTGGACATAACTTCATAAACATTGTTGACTACTTTCTCCTGCACTTCAGACACTATATCTTTATTATGAAACTCTGTACTTCAGTGTTGCATACACACTCAGACAAACGAATAGATATATGTACACACACACTGCATACACACTCAGAGAAATGAATGGATGTATGTACACACACACTGCATACACACTCAGACAAACAAATAGATGTATGTACACACACACTGCATACACACTCAGACAAGTGAATAGATATATGTACACACACACTACATACACACTCAGACAAACAAATAGATGTATGTACACACACACTGCATACACACTCAGACAAACAAATAGATGTATGTACACACACATTGCATACACACTCAGACAAACGAATAGATATATGTACACACACACTGCATACACACTCAGACAAATGAATGGATATATGTACACACACACTGCATACACACTCAGACAAATGAATAGATATATGTACACACACACTGCATACACACTCAGACAAATGAATAGATATATGTACACACACACTGCATACACACTCAGACAAACGAATAGATATATGTACACACGCACTGCTTACACACTCAGACAAATGAATAGATATATGTACACACACACTGCATACACACTCAGACAAACAAATAGATATATGTACACACACACTGCATACACACTCAGACAAATGAATAGATATATGTACACACACACTGCATACACACTCAGACAAACAAATAGATATATGTACACACACACTGCATACACACTCAGATAAACAAATAGATATATGTACACACACACTGCATACACACTCAGACAAATGAATAGATATATGTACACACACACTGCATACACACTCAGACAAGTGAATAGATATATGTACACACACACTGCACACACTCAGACAAGTGAATAGATATATGTACACACACACTGCATACACACTCATACAAATGAATAGATATATGTACACACACACTGCACACACACTCAGACAAACGAATAGATATATGCACACACACACTGCATACACACTCAGACAAATGAATGAATGTATGTACACACACTGCATACACACTTAGACAAATGAATAGATATATGTATACACACACACACTGCACACACACTCAGACAAACAAATAGATATATGTACACACACTGCATACACACTCAGACAAACAAATAGATATATGTATACACACACACACTGCACACACTCAGACAAGTGAATAGATATATATGTATATACACACACACTGCACACACACTCAGACAAGTGAATAGATATATGTATACACACACACTGCACACACACTCAGACAAATGAATAGATATATGTATACACACACACACTGCACACACACTCAGACAAACAAATAGATATATGTATACACACACACACTGCACACACACTCAGTCAAATGAATAGATATATGTATACACACACACACTGCACACACACTCAGACAAATGAATAGATATATGTATACACACACACACACACTGCACACACACTCAGACAAATGAATAGATATATGTATACACACACACACTGCACACACACTCAGACAAACAAATAGATATATGTACACACACACTGCATACACACTCAGACAAATGAATAGATATATGTACACACACACTGCATACACACTCAGACAAACAAATAGATATATGTACACACACACTGCATACACACTCAGAAAAACGAATAGATATATGTACACACACACTGCATACACACTCAGACAAATGAATAGATATATGTACACACACACTGCATACACACTCAGACAAGTGAATAGATATATGTACACACACACTGCATACACACTCAGACAAGTGAATAGATATATGTACACACACACTGCATACACACTCAGACAAGTGAATAGATATATGTACACACACACTGCATACACACTCAGACAAATGAATAGATATATGTACACACACACTGCATACACACTCAGACAAACAAATAGATATATGTACACACACACTGCACACACACTCAGACAAGTGAATAGATATATGTACACACACACTGCATACACACTCATACAAATGAATAGATGTATGTACACACACACTGCACACACACTCAGACAAACGAATAGATATATGTACACACACACTGCATACACACTCAGACAAATGAATGAATGTATGTACACACACTGCATACACACTTAGACAAACAAATAGATATATGTACACACACTGCATACACACTCAGACAAGTGTATAGATATATGTACACACACACACTGCATACACACTCAGACAAGTGAATAGATATATGTATACACACACACACTGCATACTCACTCAGACAAACAAATAGATATATGTACACACACACTGCATACACACTCAGACAAACAAATAGATATATGTATACACACACTACATACACACACAGACAAACAAATAGATGTATGTACACACACACTGCATACACACTCAGACAAACAAATAGATATATGTACACACACACTGCATACACACTCAGACAAACAAATAGATGTATGTACACACACACTGCATACACACTCAGACAAACAAATAGATATATGTACACACACACTGCATACACACTCAGACAAACAAATAGATATATGTATACACACACACACTGCACACACTCAGACAAGTGAATAGATATATATGTATACACACACACACTGCACACACACTCAGACAAGTGAATAGATATATGTATACACACACACTGCACACACACTCAGACAAATGAATAGATATATGTATACACACACACACTGCACACACACTCAGACAAACAAATAGATATATGTATACACACACACACACTGCACACACACTCAGACAAATGAATAGATATATGTATACACACACACTGCACACACACTCAGACAAATGAATAGATATATGTATACACACACACACTGCACACACACTCAGACAAATGAATAGATATATGTATACACACACACACTGCACACACACTCAGACAAACAAATAGATATATGTACAGACACACTGCTTACACACTCAGACAAATGAATAGATATATGTACACACACACTGCACACACACTCAGACAAACAAATAGATATATGTACACACACACTGCTTACACACTCAGACAAATGAATAGATATATGTACACACACACTGCTTACACACTAAGACAAACAAATAGATATATGTCAGAATTTGCTGTTGAGGCAGAAAGAGGGAGGCAGTGTCTTCTATAAGGATGCCATATTTATTATTGGTCATGTATTGCAGTGGTTAGATGCTACGCGGCTGGCCTCAAGGTGTAGGGTTCAAATCCTCTAATAAGTGCATTTGTTCAAACTGACCTTGGCTGTCATGTAGTCCTGTCTTGTAGTCCTGTCATGTAGTCGGGTCATGTAGTCTGGTCATGTAGTCCTCTCATGTAGTCCTCTCATGTAGTCCTCTCATGTAGTCCGGTCATGTAGTCCTCTCATGTAGTCCTCTCATGTAGTCCTCTCATGTAGTCCTCTCATGTAGTGTGTATCAGGAAGTGTCCTGGGAAGTAAACTAGGCCAGCATGATGTTGACCACATTGCCCAGCCAGGGCCGATCAGGCTGCACAAATCTGGTCTCCTGTGCCTGATGCACCGCTGGCGTCACAAGGCTCCTTGACTTGACCTTTCTTGTTAAAACTCAGAATGACACAGACTAATCAAACCTGTGGTTTTATAAACAGTTGTCACCAATATTGTTATTATCTGTTCGTTATAATAAACATACACATATTTGTGTTCTGCAATAAAAATCATAATTAAGATCAGTTGAATTGGTTCTGTGTCTGTTTAAAGCCTGACAGGCAACACTTAAACTTGTGGCCAGATGTTTGACAAGATGACATCATTCATTGTAAAGACAAGGCTGGAGACCTGTGATGACATCATTCATTGTAAAGACAAGGCTGGAGACCTGTGATGACATCATTCATTGTAAAGACAAGGCTGGAGACCTGTGATGACATCATTCATTGTAAAGACAAGGCTGGAGACCTGTGATGACATCATTCATTGTAAAGACAAGGCTGGAGACCTGTGATGACATCATCATCAATGTTCACAGAAAACATTCAGTGGTTCTGTGAGATAGTAAACAATCTTGGTTTACAAGACGTGTGTTATAACAACCCTGATATACAGCAGTCATATGATCACAAATATGCATTCTACACCTGTTCATTTGGTGACGGAGCCAACTGATGCTTCTTAGTGACATGGTATGTGAGTCTGTGTGAGAACATGGCAGTAACTTTCACAACTATGTCATAAATCTAGAGTTGATTCCCCCATGCCCCAGAATGCCAGATAAAACACAATGAGTACCATCAGGTCACCATGGAAGGTCATAGGCTATCTCTACTCTTGTGCGTTTTTGTCCATCACTACCTCATCCAAACAGTTGCTGTTGTGTTTGTCCGCCTGTTCTCACTACCTCATCCAAACAGTTGCTGTTGTGTTTGTCCACCTGTTCTCACTACCTCATCCAAACAGTTGCTGTTGTGTTTGTCCACCTGTTCTCACTACCTCATCCAAACAGTTGCTGTTGTGTTTGTCCGCCTGTTCTCACTACCTCATCCAAACAGTTGCTGTTGTGTTTGTCCGCCTGTTCTCACTACCTCATCCAAACTTTTGCTGTTGTGTTTGTCCACCTGTTCTCACTACCTCATCCAAACAGTTGCTGTTGTGTTTGTCCATCTGTTCTCCCTCATCCAAACAGTTGCTGTTGTGTTTGTCCATCTGTTCTCACTACCTCATCCAAACAGTTGCTGTTGTGTTTGTCCACCTGTTCTCACTACCTCATCCAAACAGTTGCTGTTGTGTTTGTCCGCCTGTTCTCACTACCTCATCCAAACAGTTGCTGTTGTGTTTGTCCATCTGTTCTCACTACCTCATCCAAACAGTTGCTGTTGTGTTTGTCCATCTGTTCTCACTACCTCATCCAAACAGTTGCTGTTGTGTTTGAAGAGTAGATGCTGTTTGCCCTGGCAGTCACTGTTAGAATGGAAGCTCAAATTTGTTTAAACCTAAGCCTTGACCAAGAATCAAACATACGTTCCAGAATATGTAAGGCACATGTTGGGCTAACCGTAATTATCAAATGTTCACTGACAGCCAGGTGTTCATTGACAGATTTGCCTCATGTTGCAGACAAGCAGGTGTCAGCAGCAGATGTGAAGAAACATGTGCCTGCTCATTCAGGTATTTACTCTCAGATTTGTTTCATATTGCAGACAAGCAGATGGCAGAGCTGGCCTCTCAACTCTGAACATAAAGATCTGAACCCAGGCGGGGCAGAAGTGCACCAGAAGACAGTCCAACACTTCACCTGCACACAGTGCTGTCACCACCAGGGCATGTTTACCTTGATTTCCCAGCCCTCTTGCAGACCTCTAGCTCTTGCAGCCCTCTAGCTCTTGCAGCTCTCTAGCTCTTGCAGACCTCTAGCTTTTGCAGCTCTCTAGCTCTTGCAGACCTCTAGCTCTTGCAGACCTCTAGCTCTTGCAGCCCTCTAGCTCTTGCAGCACTCTAGCTCTTGCAGCCCTCTAGCTCTTGCAGCCCTCTAGCTCTTGCAGACCTCTAGCTCTTGCAGACCTCTAGCTCTTGCAGCCCTCTAGCTCTTGCAGCCCTCTAGCTCTTGCAGCCCTCTAGCTCTTGCAGACCTCTAGCTCTTGCAGACCTCTAGCTCTTGCAGACCTCTAGCTCTTGCAGACCTCTAGCTCTTGCAGACCTCTAGCTCTTGCAGCCCTCTAGCTCTTGCAGCCCTCTAGCTCTTGCAGAATTCTAGCTCTTGCAGACCTCTAGCTCTTGCAGACCTCTAGCTCTTGCAGACCTCTAGCTCTTGCAGACCTCTAGCTCTTGCAGACCTCTAGCTCTTGCAGCCCTCTAGCTCTTGCAGACCTCTAGCTCTTGCAGACCTCTAGCTCCTGCAGACCTTTAGCTCTTGCAGAATTCTAGCTCTTGCAGACCTCTAGCTCTTGCAGAATTCTAGCTCTTGCAGAATTCTAGCTCTTGCAGACCTCTAGCTCTTGCAGCCCTCTAGCTCTTGCAGACCTCTAGCTCTTGCAGACCTCTAGCTCTTGCAGACCTCTAGCTCTTGCCGTCAGTCACCAGCAGGGATAACCTGGTCCACTTGCACTGTCGTACTTTAAACACTGATTTTTTTGGGTGGTTGCTTCTTCAGAATTTTCATGTATAATACGTCTGTCATTCCTGTGTATGTCTGTATTAAAAGATCTCTGATGCATGTCTGGTATCATTCCCTTTAATTCCATGTCTGTCTGTCTGGTGTCATTCTCTTTAATTCCATGTCTGTCTGTCTGGTGTCATTCTCTTTAATTCCATGTCTGTCTGTCTCTGGTGTCATTCTCTTTAATTCCATGTCTGTCTGTCTGGTGTCATTCTCTTTAATTCCATGTCTGTCAGCCTTGTACCATTCCCTTTAATTCCATATCTGTCTGTCTGGTGTCATTCTCTTTAATTCCATGTCTGTCAGCCTTGTACCATTCCCTTTAATTCCATGTCTGTCTGTCTGGTGTCATTCTCTTTAATTCCATGTCTGTCTGTCTGGTGTCATTCTCTTTAATTCCATGTCTGTCAGCCTTGAACCATTCTCTTAAATTCAAAATTTGTCTGTCTTGTACCATTCTCCTTAATTTTAAATATGTTTTTCTTGTACCATTCTCCTTAATTTTAAATTTGTCTGTCTTGTACCATTCTCCTTAATTTTAAATTTGTCTGTCTTGTACCCTTCTCTTTAATCTACTCTTTGTCTTGTACAATTCAGGTGGCACATCAGGAAGGGAATGAGAATGAAGGAAGAAATGACTGCAGAAAGGATGAGAGCTGAGTTTCTGAGAAGAAACACAATACAAATGTTGACAACAATGGTCCTGGAATCCCATGCTATCATTGTGGAAGACTTTCTTGACAGGGGCGGGTCTTGCTAGTCACACTCACCGTCTCCATGGGCTGAGAGTCTCACGCCTCCTCATAGTGCAATATAACACTATCGTCTGGAAAGATGCTGATAAAACAATGTTTTTTTTTAAAAATAAGTTCTTGCTGTTCTTGTATGTTTATCTTGTTTGTTTATTTTATATATTCTTGTATATTTATCTTATGTGTTCTGGTATGTTTATCTTATATGTTCTTTTGTGTTTATCTTGTGTTGTTATCTTAAATGTTCTTGTATATTTATCTTATATGCTCTTGCTGTTCTTGCATCCTGTCTTGTCTGTTCTTGCTGTTCATGTATGTTTATCTCATATGTTCTTGTTTGTTTATCTTGTCTTTATTGCATGTTTATCTTGTGTGTTCTTGCATGTTTATGGTATATGTTCTTGATGTTCATGTATGTTTATTTTATATGTTCTTACATGGTTATCTTGTCTGTTTTTGTATGTTTTTTTCTGCTTTTTTATGTTTATCTTGTGTTTTTGCTGCTCATGTATTTCTATCCTTATGTTCTTGTTGTTCTTTATGTTCTCATTTGTTTATCATGTATGTTCTTGCTGCTTATGTTTGTTCATCTTGTTTGTTCTTGCATGTTTATCTTATCTGATTTTCTATGTTTATCTTGTATGTTTTTGCTGTTCTTGCTGCTCTTGTGTTTGTCCTGTATGTTCTTGCCACTCGCAGATGTTGCCAAGGCACTTTGCGTGTGAACAATGCCGAAGATCAAATACATCGTCGTGGTCTGGAGAGAATGTGTGCAGCCCGCGGTGACTAGGGGACCTGGCCAACATTCAGTACAGACATCAAGTCAGACAGAAAAATCATTCGATCACTACCAGCACTACTGGTGCAGACACTCTTCCCCTGGCTCTGAAGATGGGGATGAAGTGTCTATGGGAATGTCCTCAGTGTTGTGATGCTGGCACTCAACTCAAATACTGTATCTCCGAGCGCACCCAAGGTGCTTTAGTAAGTACAAATGAAAAATGTGATGAGAAGAGAGAGGGAAAAAAAACATGTACACAAATTGTTGACAGGAATATTTATTTTAAAAGGCACAAACTAAACAGGAAAAATAACAAGATCCTGGAATAAATAATGATTTCTCTACAGTAAACAGCCATAAACTTCAATGTTAGTTACAAGAATCCATCACGGGTTAATCAGCAAACAATAGCAAGCGATCATCAAATCTGACTGCTATGTTTAGCACAAAAATACAATTCTTCATTTTTTTCTTTACAATAAAATGTTGACATCTCCAGTCTTTCTGAATTCACAAGTTTGTTAAAGGTGGCAAAGAAACTATTGATCTCAGTCAATGCAATTTGTAGAATATGGGACAGAATTAGTTGCAGAAATATGATGCAAAAAGATTTCCCCCCACCTTTGTGTTAACCTTTCTTAAGATATTTCTGAAACTTTGAGTACTCTCCCTTGATCTGTTCAAATTTGAATTCACTTGTGACATCCGTAGAATCTAGAGGTGATACTTTCTAAGGACAACACAATTTTGCCTGGTCTCATTGTTGGAATATTTTAGAGTTGCATGCCCCTGATCCATTATAAGTGAAGCCTTTGTAGCTTGGAAAGCCAAAACAATGAGAAGTGCACACACGAATCTGTGCATGGACTGCTACAGTATTATGAAACATGTCTGTAAACCTCTGAGCCACAGTCACATGCAGACGTACAGGCCAGGTTTTGCCAAATGTAATTTCCAGTGTACACACATCTGTACATGACTGAGATTTTCTGTCTCCATATCTTGGAGAGCTATACACTGTCTGTGTGACCACTCTTTCCGTATTTATATCAAGCAAAGAATATTTGGGAAGACATCAGTACATCAGCAGACCCACATGACAGAGATAAGTGAGCAAAGGTCAAGCACAATGATTCCAGATCTCTGGTCAAGGCAAGCGTCAAATATAATATAAATATCACAACAGTCCCAAAAAAGAAAGATTCTTAAAAATTGTACAAGAATAATTAGATTGTAAAAATTGTTCTTATTTCATATAACAGTTGTAAAACAAAGAAGCTTGAAATAGTCTAAAACAGAGTTGCTAAATAACAATGCATATTTACAAATAGCAATATTATTATTGATAATAGATTATAGTTGAACAAAATATGAAAACAGGACAAAATGTCATGAAAGTCAGGAGTGATGACAATTTAGAGAAATAAGGCAGACTGATTCTCATCACAGGTAAGGTTAGTTGCATATCCTTTACAGGATGTTGTAGAACCAACCCCAACAGCCCCTGGCTGTTGTGTGGTTTTTCTAGGCAAATTTACGTCCAGTAATTTGCCATTGCTTTCTGGACAGTCGGCTTTCTTGATACCACTGTCGAAACCAATGCAAGGCGCATGGCATGCAGCTGGGATCGAACCTGGCACCCCGGCATTACGAACCGTTACCATCGACTTAGCCACAGAGCCGACTCATCACAGTACAAATCATAATTATTGTACAATGATCAGTGCCTTGTGTATATAACACCCCCTACCAGCACCCTACCTGTCCATGTATTTCACACCCCCCCCCCCCCAATTGTCTATTTTATCCCCCAACTTATATAGAGTTGACTCCCCCCTCCCCCAAGTGGTCTGTTCATCTCATTCCCTAAACTTTTCTTTTTATTTGACCCCCCCCCCCCCCCCCTTTCCCCAGCTTATCTGATTTCCCCAAGTGGTCTGTTTATCTGATTCCCCTAAGTGGTCCTATAACAAAAAGCTTTTAGGAAAATTTTGGAGCACAAAAACAAATATCAGACAAGGATGTGTACTGTCCTGTTTTCATTATTCATTTGGCAAAAGGCACTTTGATCAAAGAATATAAAAACAATCAAAAGTTAGCAACCTTCACAATGTGGAGAATATCAAGCAGCCACAGGTAAAATGATGCTGTGCAAGACCATGAAGTGACACGTTTTCACCTTAGGTAATAATATGATGAGGCGTCAGTCCATGATCCCTTTTTTTTTAACCTTTCACCCTCAACCCCGTGTGGCTGGGAAATACAGCTGCTCACCAGCAGGAAATGGACTGCTGGTCTGGCCTGCTAATGTCCAGTCCACTACATTCTCATGATCTCTCTACTACATTCTCCTGATCTCTCTACTACATTCTCATGATCTCTCTACTACATTCTTATGATCTCTCTACTACATTCTCATGATCTCTCTACTACATTCTCCTGATCTCTCTACTACATTCTCATGATCTCTCCACTACATTCTCATGATCTCTCTACTACATTCTCCTGATCTCTCTACTACATTCTCCTGATCTCTCTACTACATTCTCCTGATCTCTCTACTACATTCTCCTGATCTCTCTACTACATTCTCCTGATCTCTCTACTACATTCTCATGATCTCTCTACTACATTCTCATGATCTCTCTACTACATTCTCCTGATCTCTCTACTACATTCTCCTGATCTCTCCACTACATTCTCCTGATCTCTCTACTACATTCTCATGATCTCTCTACTATATTCTCATGATCTCTCTACTACATTCTCATGATCTCTCTACTACATTCTCATGATCTCTCCACTACATTCTCATGATCTCTCTATTACATTCTCATGATCTCTCTACTACATTCTCATGATCTCTCTACTACATTCTCATGATCTCTCAAAGTACATAATAATCTGAAAACATTTTGTGCTTAAGAAATGAAAGTACATACTAACATCAAAAGATAAATGCACTGTAAAAACTTGGAAGAACATAGTGTCATGAAAATGGAACCTGAAAGTTAAACATCACTGAGTTTGTGGCATTAGGAAATTTGCGCTGGCTGACTGGCTGGCTTTCTCATCCAATAGGAACAGCATAGAAAATCCAACTTATCATGAACAATTATTAGAAAGAAGGAACTGGTGGTAGCGTCATGGGCAGATAATTGGTGATAGAAGAGTATGAAAAACGATTTAGTTAGGTAGAAAATCTTCACTGCAGTGAGCAAAAGTATGGTTAATACACATAAATAATGAAAACAAAAGTTCTGAAAATATGTGATGTATGCAAGTGAGTGTATTCACTCACAAACACACGCACACACAGAACTTAAAGAAAAGAGGGTGGGGTGGGGGGCATACAAAATATACAAATGAGAAGCATGGAGAGAAGACAGGCCAATAAACTGTTTGCAAGTTTTGGTTCAATGAAACTGTGATAAGTTAAATTATTACAAAACAGCAAAAATCACAGAAACTATTACTGCAGGAAAACTGTAATCACTGACTTCATGAAAGGACACCAACTAAAATGATCAAATCATGTTCTCAAGGCAGCCATAATGGTTAGTTATGGTATTGAAGGCTATCTTATGAGATAGCACATGATACTGGGATCTTCCATCTTGAGGTTGTGCAAACTGTTTGAATCATAAACAGGAGCACAACAATGGAACTATGGAGTCTGAGATGTATAAATTCATATCAAGAAGAAATATGTACCAGAATATTAAAACAATCAAAAAAGTCACACAAATTTTACTTTGCTTTTCTTGTTCTTGCTCACGGACACTCAGATCTTGGAGCTCAGAAAATAAATCAGCCACAGAAATTTACAAAAATATATTTTTAGAGAAAGTTGTATAAATTATGTGGTGAGAGAATTATACTTTAGAGAAAGCTGTATAAATTATGTGGTGAAAGAATTATTCTTTAGAAAAAGTTGTATAAATTATATGGTGAAAGAATTATTCTTTAGAAGAACGTTGTATAAATTATACAATGAGAGAATTATTCTTTAGAGAAAGTTGTATAAATTATATGGTGAGAGTATTATACTTTAGAGAAAGCTGTATAAATTATGTGGTGAGAGAATTATACTTTAGAGAAAGCTGTATAAATTATGTGGTGAGAGTATTATAATTTAGAGAAAGCTGTATAAATTATGTGGTGAGAGAGTTATACTATAGAGAAAGCTGTATAAATTATGTGGTGAGAGTATTATAATTTAGAGAAAGCTGTATAAATTATACAGTGAGATAATTATTCTTTAGAGAAAGCTGTATAAATTATACAGTGAGATAATTATTCTTTAGAGAAAGCTGTATAAATTATACAGTGAGAGAAATATTCTTTAGAGAAAGTTGTATAAATTATACAGTGAGATAATTATTCTTTAGAGAAAGTTGTATAAATTATAAGGTGACAGAATTATTCTTTAGAGAAAGCTGTATAATTATACAGTGAGAGAAATATTCTTTAGAGAAAGCTGTATAAATTATGTGGTGAGAGATTTATACTATAGAGAAAGCTGTATAAATTATGTGGTGAGAGTATTATACTATAGATAAAGCTGTATAAATTATACAGTGAGATAATTATTCTTTAGAGTAAGTTGTATAAATTATAAGGTGACAGAATTTTTCTTTAGAGAAAGCTGTATAAATTATACAGTGAGAGAAATATTCTTTAGAGAAAGTTGTATAAATTATACAGTGAGAGAATTATTCTTTAGAGAAAGTTGTATAAATTATAAGGTGAAAGAATTATTATAACATCTATCTTCCAGTATACGTATAGGAAACAGTTGTTGTTATATTCTAAATACCAGGACTCAGCAGAACTCCGGAGGCAAAATCAAAATTTACAAATATAGCAGTGAATTTTAAACATTCTAATCCAGTTTATTTATAAATGTAATAACTGATATTCAAATCCAGCAAATTAATCTTGCAAGCAACTTGACTAGGAAACACTGATGAATAATATCAATTAAGGGCAAACATGGAGTGTTCTTCAATGATGTGAGCAAAGCTAGTAAACATCCCAATAGCTTTTAAAAAAAACACACAAACTAAGTTTCATTGTTTTTATTCTACTACTTCAATTAATCTGTGTGTAAAACAAGAGTGACTCAGTCAAGATGTTTCATTTGTCAGTATTTGAAATTTACAAGTCTAGATTTGAAATACTCAGGTCTAGATTTATTTAAAACACATACAGGTCTAGACTAGTTTGACATACACAAGTTTTGATGAGTTTTGTCCTGACCGCTACTTTAGGACAGTGTGTCCTGACTGCTACTTTAGGATAGTGTGTCCTGACTGCTACTTTAGGATAGTGTGTCCTGACTGCTACTTTAGGACAGTGTGTCCTGACTGCTACTTTAGGACAGTGTGTCCTGATTGCTACTTTAGGACAGTGTGTCCTGATTGCTACTTTAGGACAGTGTGTCCTGACTGCTACTTTAGGACAGTGTGTCCTGACTGCTACTTTAGGACAGTGTGTCCTGACTGCTACTTCAGGAAAGTGTGTATACTTTAGCCTAAAAGTAAGACTAATCTACTTCTGCATCACAACTAGAAGTCTTCAGCAGTGTAACTGACTGAGTGTATCTGACTGAGTGTACCTGACTGAGTGTACCTGACTGAGTATATCTGACTGAGTGTACCTGACTGAGTATATCTGACTGAGTGTACCTGACTGAGTATCTCTGACTGACGAATGCTAGAATTCACGTGTCTGAACACCATATTTTATTGGATGTCAGTCAACTTTATTCAGAACTGCTGCTGACGGTATGCTAGAATATGACCAACTGTCAACACCAGTATGTGGTTCTGATTTGGTTGCTAAACTGATCTCATGCCAGTCTATAAAGTCTCAACATGTCACTTTACTAAAGTTCACAACTGCCATCATGCTTAATACTGGGAAATTGATGGTCTCTCGATGAAGTCTACACTAATTGAACAGATCTAGATGACAAAATATTTTAATTGAATCACTTTTCTAACATTTACCTGGGCAGTTGTCAAGATTACTCTTTACAGCCAGATGATTTCCAGATGAATTGTAGTCAAATGTCAAGATTACTCTTTACAGCCAGATGATTTCCAGATTAATTTTAGTCAAACTCACTAGTTACAATATTGTTGCATAACTGAAACTGGTCTATCTATCTATCTATCTATCTTCTTTTACCCTACCAGGACATCACACAAGCGATAAACACCCGATGACACAAGGTGCCACCATGTGGATCATCTGTGGAGAGGTCCCAGAAACCGCATTCAGCCATTAGACCTATTTATGGCTGGGGTATATTGTGGCCCCTGGCAAGAGCCAGAGTAGGGCTTAAAATGATGAAAAATTGCTTATCACAAGCAGATCACCAGATTATACTGAAACTGGACTGACTGACTGACTCCCTACCCTACACAAGCGATAAACACCCGATGACACAAAGTGCCACCATGTGGATGAGGATCACCATGGAGATGTCCCAGAAACTGCGTTCAGACAATTGGCCATATTTATGGCCTGCTTATATTGTGGCCCCTGGCAAAAGCCAGGGTGGGGCTTCAAATAACAACAAATTTTGTCCTAAAAAGGATGCAAGAGTACTGAAACTGGAGCAGCAATACAAAATCATAATCCTGTTTAATGCGGATGTAAACAATGCACATTAAACTTGTGGTTAGGCTAAAATAGAAATGTACCAAATGTTTACAGGAATATTAGAAAAATTACGACAGAAGCTGGCCAAACAAGAGCTGAACACATGGGAGACAACCAAGCCACAGTATACCACAGTAATATTAAATGTTTATACAAGATATCCAAATCAAGCAGATTATCTCCCCTTGATCACCTGTAGATGGTGGAGCAGCTTAGGAGTACATAGTGGTCTGGATAAACTGTGGATATATGGATAAGACAACAGATTAGTACATGATAGTCTGGATAAACTGTGGATAGATGGATAAGACAACAGATTAGTACATGATAGTCTGGATAAACTGTGGGTAGATGGATAAGACAACAGATTAGTACATGACAGTCTGGATAAACTGTGGATAGATGGATAAGACAACAGATTAGTACATGACAGTCTGAATAAAGTGTGGATAGATGGATAAGACAACAGATTAGTACATGACAGTCTGAATAAAGTGTGGATAGATGGATAAGACAACAGATTACTACATGATAGTCTGAATAAAGTGTGGATAGATGGATAAGACAACAGATTACTACATGACAGTCTGAATAAAGTGTGGATAGATGGATAAGACAACAGATTACTACATGATAGTCTGAATAAACTGTGGATAGATGGATAAGACAACAGATTAGTACATGACAGTCTGAATAAAGTGTGGATAGATGGATAAGACAACAGATTACTACATGATAGTCTGAATAAAGTGTGGATAGATGGATAAGACAACAGATTACTTCATGACAGTCTGAATAAAGTGTGGATAGATGGATAAGACAACAGATTACTACATGATAGTCTGAATAAACTGTGGATAAATAGATAAGACAACAGATTAGTACATGATAGTCTGGATAAAGTGTGGATAGATGGATAAGACAACAGATTACTACATGACAGTCTGAATAAAGTGTGGATAGATGGATAAGACAACAGATTAGTACATGATTGTCTGGATAAACTGTAGATAGATGGATAAGACAACAGATTACTACATGATAGTCTGGATAAACTGTGGATAGATGGATAAGACAACAGATTACTACATGACAGTCTGAATAAAGTGTGGATAGATGGATAAGACAACAGATTAGTACATGATAGTCTGGATAAACTGTGGATAGATGGATAAGACAACAGATTAGTACATGATAGTCTAGATGAACTGTGGATAGATGGATAAGACAACAGATTAGTACATGATAGTCTGAATAAACTGTGGATAGATGGATAAGACAACAGATTAGTACATGATAGTCTGAATAAAGTGTGGATAGATGGATAAGACAACAGATTAGTACATGATAGTCTGAATAAAGTGTGGATAGATGGATAAGACAACAGATTAGTACATGATAGTCTGGATAAACTGTGGATAGATGGATAAGACAACAGATTAGTACATGATAGTCTAGATGAACTGTGGATAGATGGATAAGACAACAGATTAGTACATGATAGTCTGGATAAACTGTGGATAGATGGATAAGACAACAGATTAGTACATGATAGTCTGGATAAACTGTGGATAGATGGATAAGACAACAGATTAGTACATGATAGTCTAGATAAACTGTGGATAGATGGATAAGACAACAGATTAGTACATGATAGTCTGGATAAACTGTAGATAGATGGATAAGACAACAGATGAGTACATGATAGTCTGGATAAACTGTGGATAGATGGATAAGACAACAGATGAGTACATGATAGTCTGGATAAACTGTGGATAGATGGATAAGAAAACAGATGAGTACATGACAGTCTGAATAAAGTGTGGATAGATGGATAAGACAACAGATTACTACATGACAGTCTGAATAAAGTGGGGATAATTGGATAAGACAACAGATTAGTACATGATAGTCTGAATAAAGTGTGGATAGATGGATAAGACAACAGATTAGTACATGATAGTCTGGATAAAGTGTGGATAGATGGATAAGACAACAGATTAGTACATGACAGTCTGGATAAACTGTGGATAGATGGATAAGACAACAGATTAGTACATGATAGTCTGAATAAAGTGTGGATAGATGGATAAGACAACAGATGAGTACATTATAGTCTGGATAAAGTGTGGATAGATGGATAAGACAACAGATTAGTACATGATAGTCTGAATAAACTGTGGATAGATGGATAAGACAACAGATTAGTACATGATAGTCTGAATAAAGTGTGGATAGATGGATAAGACAACAGATTAGTACATGACAGTCTGGATAAACTGTGGATAGATGGATAAGACAACAGATGAGTACATGACAGTCTAAATAAAGTGTGGATAGATGGATAAGACAACAGATTAGTACATGATAGTCTGAATAAAGTGTGGATAGATGGATAAGACAACAGATTAGTACATGACAGTCTGGATAAACTGTGGATAGATGGATAAGACAACAGATTAGTACATGATAGTCTGAATAAAGTGTGGATAGATGGATAAGACAACAGATTAGTACATGATAGTCTGAATAAAGTGTGGATAGATGGATAAGACAACAGATTAGTACATGACAGTCTGGATAAACTGTGGATAGATGGATAAGACAACAGATTAGTACATGATAGTCTGAATAAACTGTGGATAGATGGATAAGACAACAGATGAGTACATGACAGTCATGGTAAACTATAGAGAAACTGATAATAAAACACATCATATGCAAGAATATATTTTTGTAACTAATACAAGAATTTCAAGAAAATAATTTGTTAGGTGTCTTGTTGTGTTTCAGAAAACTGCTTTCAGTACTATTAGTTTCATACGGTCTCCACCTGCTTTTACTAGCAATATCTAGGGCTAGTTTTAGTTTTCTTGCTACGTATGGTGCTACGTATGGTGCTACGTATGGTGCTACATATGGTGCTACGTATGGTGTAAGTTGATGTCCATTAAAAAAAAAAATTAAAAAGTCAGCGACATTTAACCTCCTGCTGCTGCAGTGAAGCTGCCAGCAACCTCTGGCTGTATATATGGTCTGGTTTATTTGTGCCAAGTTTGTTGGCAGAGATTTGGTTATGTGTGCCAGTTTGATGGCTTTGTGTCCCTACCTGGATTCATTGTCCATTCCGATTTTACTGGCTTCCATTGTATTCCATGGTTTTGTGTTCTCCTCTGTCCAGTTTAGTGTCCCTATTGTATTTTGCCTGTGTGCCATTTTTATGTGATCCTGCGTTCGTTCCCTTCTATTACTGATCCTTGCTGCTGCCGCTGTCAGGCGTAACTCATAAGAGACCTTGCTGCCACAGCTCTCTGCTATGCAACTCACCACTTATTGTCTTAAGATTTTGAGTATTTATGTTGCAAAAATTGCCAAAATCAGTTCTGGATAGATCCAATATTGTGAAAATCAATACATAGTTGATCTCAGTGATCTTATAGATGTCTTCTTGCAACAGAATGTGGATTTTTCAAATAATAGTCGTGTGGATGGAATGGCTGGTAAACCCTAACTAGAATTTTGGATGCTAGATTTGTTTGATCTATGACTTAGATGGTTTTATTAATGATCTAATGTGGAAGTGCTGTCTGGGTGGGGTGGGGGGAGGGGGAGTTACTGATATGAGCAACAGATCTCCTGTACCACAGATCTCCTGTACCACAGATCTCCTGTACCACAGATCTCTTGTACCACATAACTCCTGTGCTCACAGAGAATCGTTGTGTGGTTGAAAACCAAAGCAAATGCGTATTATCTCCCACTTCCCACTTTCTTCCTGGACGTCAACTCCCACACTCCTATCTCACAACCCTACACCTCTATACCACACCTCAGTCCCACATGTACATCTCCCATTTCAATTCCACATCTCTGCCTCACTTATAAAATCATATAAACAGTTGATTTTTCCCCCCTTCTGCACCTGTTTTCACAGTTAGGGTCACTATAATATTTTGCGCTGTCAATGGTACATTCCAAGTAAGTCAGCTGTTACCCCCACTCCCCACCACTTTCCACAAATTATAGAATTTATTACTATTATTAATCATTAGGGAACTAATTGATTTTAAGAATATGAAAATATATAAGCTTATCAATTGTGTAAGCTATTAATTAATGTTAAAATCATGTTCTCTAGTTTCACTGCATGACTTGTTTTTATTGGTTCGACTAATGTTCATTAAGTAAAAGTCGTCCCCATGTTGTGGGATTCCATTTATTTTAATTTGAAGCCACACCCTGGCTTCTGCCTGGGGCCCTGAATATAGCCGGGGCATAAATATGACCTAGCCATAGACTAACGGCTGAAAGGGGTTTCTGGGACATCTCCATCGTTGATCCTCATCTACAAAGTGGCAATTTGTGTCACCGGGTGTTTATCACTTGTGTGATGTCCTGGTGGGGTACAACTACCTACCTACCTCCACTAAAGTAGTGTACAGAACACAACTACCTACCTACCTCCACTAATATAGTGTACAGAACACAACTACCTACCTACCTCCACTAATGTAGTGTACAGAACACAACTACCTAACTACCTCCACTAATGTAGTGTACAGAACACAACTACCTACCTACCTCCACTAATGTAGTGTACAGAACACAACTACCTACCTACCTCCACTAATGTAGTGTACAGAACACAACTACCTACCTACCTCCACTAATGTAGTATACAGAACACAACTACCTACCTACCTCCACTAATATAGTGTACAGAACACAACTACCTACCTACCTCCACTAATGTAGTGTACAGAACACAACTACCTACCTACCTCCACTAATGTAGTGTACAGAACACAACTACCTACCTACCTCCACTAATGTAGTGTACAGAACACAACTACCTACCTACCTCCACTAATGTAGTGTACAGAACACAACTACCTACCTACCTCCACTAATGTAGTGTACAGAACACAACTACCTACCTACCTCCACTAATGTAGTGTACAGAACACAACTACCTACCTACCTCCA